>JABMBR010004725.1:0-21722 GCA_018881525.1 Meteorus sp. PSUC_FEM 10030008
TCAGTACTACAAACAAATAAGATGGAACTACATATATTAGCATCGTTTCTAGGTGAAAATAAGCGAAGAAAAGTAAGGTTTTTCGGAAAGCGGGTTCCAACGTGATGGAGCTCATAACCCCGATAACTCCAGGATCCCACTGCAATTATCAGTATAGAAGTCTCCCATCCAGATTTTTTTAGATTCTAGAAGCGAAATGAAAATTTCGGCAATCTCTGACAAAGCGGGAATTTTACACTATTCGATTCTGGAGTTGTCTTGCCATCTAGTGAGCGTAGGATGTAACTAAGAAATTCCTGGGTGATTTCAATGGCTATCTGTTATTATGCTACCAGAGTGCGCCACTGAGTTTCGAATAGATCAATATTTGAAATGGAACATTTCTGTAGATAGAAAATGAAAAATATCACAAGTTTTCTGATCGAACAAAATTACGGGCGGTCCTGTCTTAAAATTTTCAATATAGATTTCGTCCATATCTGAATGCAAAATAAATTGATGACCGTGTCGAAACATTCGAATTCTATTCGATTGAACGCACCTTTTATAAATGATGATAGGATGATGTCACTTAGGAGAAAGTCGACAGTAGCCGAAGTTCATTCGGGATGTAAACACAGATGAACTAATCCAGTCGGATGGAATATATGGTGTCTACTTTTTTCGTTTTTGACGATCGACTTGAGCACTTGCGATTGTTTTTCCGTTATTCCATTGATAAATCGCTTCTTATTGAATTCTGGGGTTGGAAATGCCATCGTTATCATTTGGTAATAATCTTTAACAGTTATATGATGTCGAGTTTTCGAAGTCATAATACACGTGGAGGTTATTACCGCTCTCATCGTTCAGGTAAACTTCCTTATAAGAAGTGCAGCACTTTAAGTCGTTAATTTAATATTTTACACCAGTAACTAGAAATCGATCGAGCATTTTATCAATTGTACATCCAGTAACGTGTCCTATTTTCTTTCCATTCTGTACATTACACCTTACATTGAAGTTCAACTCACCATTAATTTTTATTCAAATTGTATACACAAAATTATATGAAAATTATGTTTTGATATTTGATCAATGAAATTTGCTTATCTTCCACCACAGACGATTTCGAACTTTACGGTGGTCATCTTGGTGATGCAAATGAAAAAGTGCAAAAACATGGATTTGGTGGTGGGCATTCACGAGGTGGTAGAAGAGGACGTGGAAACGGCCGTCCACCCGGATTGACTGGCAAAGAGATAGGACTCTTTTATCGGGATCAAGCAATGAGACGAAAATCTGGAAGTCATGTCAATTCTTATTTTTCAATTGATTCGTCAACACAAAAAATCATAACGGATTTATTGAGTTCATCAAACGTATCAAATACCGAGAAAACACATGTGGAAAATGATGATGTTCAGGAAACCAAGGGAACTTATGGGCACATAAAAGACTCACAATTCAAAAGAAGATTTTTGGATATCGTTTCCGGTAGTATTCAAGGAAAATTGGCAAAGGTGCTCTCACCATTATCAATCGTTAATAATGATGAATTGAATGAACAATTGAAAAAAGAACAAAAATTCCGAGAATCGTTGGACAAATATCAGGATATGATGAAATTCCGGTCGAAACTACCGTCATACAGTATGAGAGATGAAATATTGGATATCATACATGAGAATCAAGTAGTTGTGATCAGTGGGGAGACTGGTAAGTAACATGTACCAATGGTCAATAAGTACAACTTTGTATGAATCGACAAAAGTGACGCTTTTTTCAGTCTTCAAAATAAACATGACGCTTCTCGTTATAGGTTGTGGGAAAACTACGCAAGTTCCACAATTCATTTTGGATGATGCAATTGAACGCGATCGTGGCAGTGTAACAAAAATTGTTTGCACCCAACCACGCCGCATCTCTGCGATATCAGTAGCTGAAAGAGTTGCTGCTGAACGCGGTGAAGACCTTGGAAAATCCGTCGGTTACCAAATACGATTAGAGAAAATTCTTTGTCGCAATTATGGCAGTATACTATTTTGTACTACTGGTTTGTTGTTGCAATTGATGCAGGGCGATCCAGCATTGAGAGAATTTTCGCACATTATACTCGATGAAATTCACGAGCGCAATACCGAGAGTGATTTCATAATAACTTTATTGAAACAGGTGATGCCGAAACGGCCTGATTTGAAGATAATATTGATGAGTGCAACATTGAATGCTGACACATTCTCGAAGTATTACGAATATTGTCCGAACATTCACATACCAGGGTTTACCTATCCTGTCATTGAATATTATATGGAAGATATCATACAAATGACACGATTTCGATTCCCACCAGCACAAAAAGCACCGATGAATTATAAAAAACATCTTAAGTTCTTCAAAGATCAGCAAGAGACGATTGACGCTTTCACGGGTTTCATTGAACCTGCGTTGCGTCAAATGGAACTGGAGGAGAAATATCCACATTATGTCATCAATGAGCTGAGAAATCCTAATAATGAAGTACTTTCCTTAGAATTAATCCAAGCCTTATTGGAACACATCTGTAAACATAAGGGCCCAGGTGCTATCCTAGTATTCTTACCAGGAATGATGGATATATCGAATTTGACAAAAAGTTTACTTGCAAGTGGACATTTTCCTTCACACAAATTTCGAATTTATCCTTTATATTCGAGACTGCCAACCACGGAACAAAAATTAATATTCGGAACGCCACCGCAAGGTGTTCGCAAAATTGTAATTGCAACATCGATTGCTGAAACATCGATAACAATTGAAGATGTTGTCTATGTTGTGGATTGTGGTAGAACAAAACTGACACGATTCGATGTTATCAAAAATATTGAAACATTAGAGTCTGAATGGATCTCATTGGCTAATGCTAAGCAACGTCGTGGTCGTGCTGGACGGTACAATTGCATACTATGAGAACTACCATCCATGACTTTTCAATTAATTAATCTCATTCTGCTTTATTGGTAGTGTTCAACCTGGAGAATGCTATCGTCTATACATGCGTGCACGTGAGATGACATTCGATCAATATCCAACCCCAGAGATGTTGAGAACACCGTTGGAGAAGGTTATTTTACAGGCGAAGATACTTCAATTGGGTCGTATTGATGTATTTCTTGGCAGTGTGATGGATCCACCAACAGATAGAGCCATTGCATTATCATTAGAATTATTACGAACGTTGAATGCCATCGACGATAGAGAAAATTTAACTCCTCTAGGATATCACCTTGCACGTTTACCTCTTGATCCCAGAACTGGTAGAGCATAAAGACTTTTAATTAATTTATTTTTTTCCACTGGATAACAAGGAGAAATTTTACTAATTGTATTGTATTGATGCTCCAGGGAAAATGGTGATCTGGGCAGCAATGTTTTCATGCGTTGATCCAGTCTTCGCCATTGCTGCAAGTTTATCTTTCAAAGATGCATTTTCCTGTCCACTTGGAAAAGGAAGAGAAGCCGATCAAGCAAAATTAAAGCTTGGTTTGGGAGAATACAGTGATCATATAGCACTTGCTGAAGCAGTTAGACGATTCGAACGCTTATACTCCTATGAACAATCTCGTCGGTTTTGTTCCAATTATTTTTTGTCTGTGAATACATTAAAATTATTGATAGAGATGAAACAACAATTTGCCAAACATTTGTATGAAATGAAATTTTTGGATAGTGATGATCCAAGTGATGAACGATCAAATAGAAATTCCGAGAATATAGAGATGATAAAAGCCATTGTTTGCGCTGGATTATATCCCAACATTGCTGTGGCAGAGTATATATACAATATTGCTATCGAATCGTTTTTACCATTGAATTTCAACTGTTTGCTCATTTTCAAGTTCTGGACAAGTCCGTGATCTTCGAACGGTTGACGGTGAGAAAGTAAAAATACATCCGAGCAGTATAAACCATAAACACACGATACTGCCAACAAAATACGTGACTTATTACCTGAAACAAAAGTCAACAGCAATATTTCTACATGACACTACGTGTGTTAGCAAAGAAGCGGTGATTTTCGCAGCACCTAAAAGTTCAATTAGTAAATATATATCCATTTTTGTGTGAATCAACTAGAAGAAATGTATGTTAGAGGTATCAATAACACATGTGCGTATGACAAATTTCTTGCAGGAGATCAAGGACAGAGATCACTAATTGTTTTACACAAATCTCTCTCACTTCTCTGCCAAGAAACAACTGCGGGAATAATACAGGTGAATTTTTTATATGACGTACAAGACATTCTCCGCGTCTTCAATGATTATCATGAACAATAAATCACCACCCCAACGTTATAAAATTCATTCTGAGAGTTTTATTACAGAGATTACATGAGGAGATGGAAAAATTACTAGAACATAAAATTTCACATCCCGGTACTGTTCAATGGGAATCTTCGGAAGGTAACATTATATGGTAAGTTTCAAAACATTTCCATCCCAATTCATTCATCTTCCTCTTCATATAAACAAGAATAATAATCCAATATTGTGATTTAGCGCAATCATAAAATTCATCTCGTCGAAATCGGGTACTGAATTGAACAAGAGACATCGTCAGCAGTGATCATACCAATGAACAATGAAATGATAATAAATTAATATCTGAACAGCAACGTGAGTTTTTGAATGGGATAATTGGTAAGCAAAGTTACCCCGATGGACTACAAAAATAAACGAATGCCAATCAAAGTACCTACCAATATTGATTTCAAAGTTTATACGAATGAAAAAATTGTATCCTTTTTTTCGTATAAATTTACCCGACCCAGTTATTTCATCAGTATGTTCAATATCCTTTCAGTTTATCCAAATACATACATGTAACCGATGGATGGGATTTTAGCCCAGTCACGATAAACCATTGCTCATTCTCATCGCGTGATCTGGGCAGTCCTGAAAGAGAACACACATACATGCATACAACTACTCATACACAAACGATCCAGTAAAAAGAGAAAAATTGATTGACAGCCATGACTCGATGTAAATATATCCGTGAAATATTTGAAGTGCTAAGTGAGAAGGCTTCTTTCTCTTCTTATTTTAAACTATCACAGAAGCAGACACGGTGAAAAAAGAGAGAGTGAAAAAAAAATGACATGGTAGTTGAGGGGCAAAACAAATGTCAGATAAGATGCAATGAGTGAATCAGAATTATGTGGGTTATATGCACTCCTCATTCATTGTATTTTCGCGTCCCAATTGTGAACATCTCTCTTTTGTGCGTCGCAACGATGCAACATGGAGAAGTAGTTCAAGGGGCACAATTATTTAATTGTACGTTATATTGCATGGGCTTCGTAACGATTTATATTGTCCCACTCATATATGCATGTGTATTAGTCTGTATACACGTTTCAACATACCAAAAGGGATCATTGTCATATTCGTCTTTGAACGCATTAATTTTCATTCATGCAACACAAAATATATCAATCCACCAACAAATGAAAAAGAAAAAACAACAATGACGACAACGAAATATAAAAATGAAAATTGATAATATCATTAGTTCAATTTAATATAAACAGAGAGGAATAATTAGATCCCGAGTTGTTTCCTACTGGAGAGTTAGAGATATTTCTTCCATATCTATCTTTTTTTTTGCCTTCCATTTATTAATCTGTTATTTATTCAGAATAAAATTGCATACACATTCACGCATACTCTTGCATATTATTTATAAAGAGTAAAGTATAAGTGAAAACGGATGTTTCTATTGAGTATGCCATATTGAAGAATGTGATAGCGATGTGGGACACTGATTGAGCCACGCGAGAGATGCACAGCCGGCAGCGTGAAAGCTGCATAAGAAGAAGATGATGGAGAAAGAAGGAAGATATATAGTGATAATATGTATGTGGTGATCATTTATACGTCATCAGTATAAAGAAGAGAGTCACACCGAAATGCAACGAATGAACAGATAGACTGAGTTAGATGAATACACAAATGAAAGTCGTGGTTGAAGGGGGCAACACACAATGACACGCTCTTCGGTTTCGCATGGTGAGAAAAAGGATAGGAACGTTTATCTTTATTCAACTGAGCAGACTATTGCGAATGGCTCATCTCTTCTCTAACCCGACGAGTTGTGAAATGATTTTTCATTTGAACGACTCTCTAATTAGTGTACTCTTTATCGTATATATATATTTTGTGGCATGAATGTTAGTATGTAGCGAGAGAAGAGCTTTATATGCTGTGCAGTATCTTCGTCTTCTCCTTCATGAAAAAGAAACGGGACTGTTAGATGTTTTGAAGAAGAGAAAGATTTATTCCTTCATAGGCATTTGTGTATAAATGCCGTGCATTCATTGTAACTCTTTCAATTTCCGGTGTTTTGCGATCTAGATTGTAATATCCGGTTATTCAATCTTGGACTATATCGCATTGCAAACGCATTACTGCCATCATTGACCTGCGTTATGTGTTTTCGATCAATAACTCATTTATAAATGTACAGATGGAATTATTCTCATATCTATTCATAAGGCTGATGTTTCAATTGAGGTTGTTTTAATGTTGAAGAGTTTAGTATCTGCACGACAGAGTTTCGCTTGGTGTGTTAATAGCGGTAAATAATGTGAAGCAATAGCAAGTCAAATATAGTTACGCGAGTAATATGTAAAAAAATAATTGACCAATTTTTTTGTTTGTGTAATGAATAATAATTGGAAAAAAAGAAAAGAGGGATTTGTGTAATGTCGAATTGGAACATCGGAAATGTTCTTGACAGTGTGGTTTGATTATGTGAATAATTGAAGCGACAATCTAATTGATTGGTACAATTTTTCGAGGATATTGAAGTCGCTATTTGAATAAATTGTGGAATATCGTTGAGTGTATTGAGACGATTCGATGCAACAATGTCTTATTGATTACTAACAATTCGAATTTATTTTGAAGAACTCAGTAGCACAAATTGTTACAACTTCTATCCTCATTTTTATTATTTTTTATCAGTAATTGGTAGTTTATTTTTTTAATCATCGATTCAAGGCGAGATGAAATCGGAGGTAATTTCAAAGACAATTCCAAACTATCGAGAATGTGATTCCTCTCCGTTGCCATTATACAATTTTCATAAACAGTGGATAACATTTCCTCCATCTCGTGAATAAATTTAATCAAGTTATTACTGAACTATATTGCAAATGAGGAAAAGATAAAAAAATACAGCAGTAAATATAGATATTGCAACATGAAGAGAATGATACAGTGATTTTTGTATTTATGATTGTTATGAAGCTGTTGATATACCATCCGACTGTCGATACAATGTCTGTAACAAAGTTCACTTTTTATACAGTTGGAAACCAATTCAATGTTGTTATTAATCCTTATACCTGATCGAAAGATTCCTAATTGTAGAATCTTCCCAGGTTATACGATGAGAATTTATTTGTGCGATAAATATTTTGAGGGAAAGAGGTCCAAGAGATAAACTTTCAGTGGGAATCGAGCAACACAATTTGTGTACACGGTGAAAGTTTCGAAGGTCATAAATCATGCCCTCAACTGGAAATTGCGTTTTGAAACTTTTTTCCTTCCTCTAAATGAAGGTGAAGTAAAAAAAAAAAGGAAATGGGAAACGAGTGCTCAACTTGATTAACTTGTGTAATTTTTGTCAACGTATAACATGCGACGATAATATTAACAAGCAAGATAATCTAATGGAAAATAATGTGAACTAATATCTCTGACTCATATTTACTTTACGCTCTGAAACAAACAGAAGTATAAAAAATTGTGATGTAATATTGAGAATTTAATGTTTTTTTTTTCTCATCGGTGTTTTTCTACGTCTTAGAATTATAGCGTCGAAGTTGTTCTAGAGGTGGAATTATACATAGTCTACCTAACTACATAACGTAGATTTGGGACATGAAATGTAGTTGTAGACCTCCTCAATCAATTCTCAAGTCAAACAGCCATTTCATTTGTTTTTCTCAGGAATATATAAGCGCGAGTTCGACGAACGGCATCCAATCGTTCCAACTCTTTCGTGCTGGGACAAATACCCACTGTTTCACACATATATAAACATCTGTATATACACAGATAGCCAGCTATTCAGCAAAGTATAATTCTAAAAACGTTCTCACATATATTCATCATTATTCTCTTCGAACATTTTTTTCGAACCCCTATTTTCTTTTTGCTTTCCCTACTGAATTTTGACTATAATCACAGTGTTTTTGAAAATTTTACCATAGTTAGGTGATGTTTTACAATCATGTAGAAAATGTGTAAATTTAATTATTGGAACGTTTAGTAAAATGGGATAATTGCATTGCACTTTGTGGCGGCGAGTGACTGTACCATGCAATTTGTTAAAAGCGGGCGAAAAGGAAAAAAAAGGTAAAAATAAATAATCGTATACTCCTTTGCCCATACTCACATCTATGTATACATACATATACTGCATTGGCAATTGGGTTAATGGATGAATCTAATTTTTATTTGCCTGCAAGAATAATTGTCATCCCCACTGATCGATGTAATCAGCTGACGAAAACTATCAACTTTCCATTTGAGAATAAAATTGGAAATATTTTCGTTGATAACAATACAGGTATCCACACCCTATACCTAATTTTTGTTCATTTTTATACTTCACCAGAATATATGACGCCATAAAAAGAACTTTCACGGAAATAGTGGCATCGATCATCGGCGCATGTGAGACATATATTTATCGATCGCAATCGGGAACAGGAGAGGGAACGAGAGATGAATTACGGCTGAAAGATTTTGCCGTAATACCGGAATCTTTTCTCTCTCTCTTTCTCTGTATTTCGCCGTTTTTTGTCTTCTCTTTTGTGTTCAGATCCCATTATATTCACATGCATGTCTTCCACTGAACATGAATGGATGATACACATATCGAAGTGGATCTGATCGTCGTTGATTTCCTTCTGATTGGGCGCGATGGCGTGCAGATAATGATCGATATCATAAGGAAGAGAATGAAACGATCATTTTGTCCTAATTCTGTTCGCCTTTTGGTCTTTGAGTAAACTTATGTATGTTTATAAACGAGTATGTCGCATCTGAAATGTGAAAGGTACTCTCTTGTAGGTTATTAATGCGAATATAATAATGGATAATGTATTTATGGAAAAGTGTGAATAATGCGATGGGATATTGAAAATTGATCGGCTGCGAAGTGCCAATTAGAAATGTGAAAAAGAGATATAATGATAACCTTGATTATTGACAACACTATCCGAAGCAATGCATAATTAACATCTCACGAACATTTGAAATGTTAAGTTCGAAGGCAATTCTTCAGTCAACACAACCTTTGCATCAACTTCCATGTTACCGAAATGCAGTGCAAATAATTTTCGAGGTTAGAAATACCCCTCTTTCACTGCCCTCAATGATATTTCATGTTGTTAATGACAGAAAGTGGTTGATGATCATCAAATTCAAATATTTGACTGGAGAAAATTGTTTTTTTTTCATCTTTCAATTCACCGCATCCTCTCCCGCAGATTTAGTTGGATTAAAATCTCTTCATTGAGTGTATTAACAGAATCAAATCTACATCCTGCTATCAGCTATGAGAATCCTTCCGGCTCTGGAATGAAAATGAATAAACAAACATTGAACGCCATAAAACTATTCTCAGCCAAAAATTGATGAATTTATATTTCGAACATGTCGGTCGCGCCGATACCAATATCACCAAAAATACGTCGCAATATTTTCTAGGTTAGAAGTCACACCCTCGTACTATTTGAAAAGAGAAAGCACACGGATTGATTCGACCACAGATGAATCGATGTATTTCTAATACGGAAGTTTTAAAAGAAAAATTACATTGCGAATATAAATACATATATGTATACAATGTACCGCCACCATACATCGGTCATTGGAAGACTCTCCTCCGGTTTAAATGCGGCGGCTGATAGCCAATACGAAGAGGGAGGAATTGCGGCGCGCAGTTGTGCCTTCGCCTATAGACGCTGTGCGGTGAGCAGCGCAGAGCTCAGTCTGCACCCGACTATCGCGAGTGTCGCGTTCAATTCTCTTTACTTCCTTCAACACGTTGTTATATTTCTGCTTGTGTGAGGGGACATTACACACACTTATATATACATATATATAAATCTCATTGGCACGATAATTTTGTGCGAATGAGGGAAAAAGTTTCTTTTTATATTTTCGTTTTATATAAAACATTAATATAAATACGTAGAGGAAAGAAATTTCATATAATAAATAGAATTTTTTTTACTCTGAACTCAAATTTTGAGGTGAACAAGTGTGAACAAGATACAGATTTCATTTTCTTGCAAAGTGTTTTTTTTTTTTGGGGAACAGAATTTTGTTTTTAATTTCCCATTAGTGATTTTTCAATATTCATGAAAAATATCTGATAGGTATAATTTGATATAGGATTTTGGATCGGCAGTGAAACAAAGTTGGAAATAAAAAATCCTAATCTACTCTTCGATTTTATTTTACCCGGAATTTTGGTTAAATTCGAAAAGGCAAGAGGAAAATTGAAGAATTTATATTTATTCTTGTTTTCGTTGTTTTTTCTATTGGCTTTTAATTATTGTGAAGTATTAAAGAACAAAAGAGTCATGAGAGCCAACGTGAATCTAACCATAATTAAAGTGGCGAGATAGCGACCACAATTTTGACGTGATCGTATGAACGTCAGAGGGTGTACGGTGAGTGACAATATTCAGTTATCATTTTTTTTCTGTATTCATTCATTTATTTTCATAAAATTTCTTATCAGTCATGAAAAGTGTGACGATTTCAATGGTCATTTTTTTTTTGGTCATATTCTTTTTTCGACTCTGTTCTCAAAATATAAATTTCAGTATCTCCCATTTTTTTTCCCGCGATGTAATTAAAGTGATTGCAGGTTGATTATGATCATGTTTTATGCTGTGATATTGAAGTTAAATTCAATTATTTGTTTTGAAAGTATGTATGATGATATACTTGCAATTAGCACTGTTCTCTAATTTTCGGAAATACGACACTCATTATACTCTTCAAATTAATGATAGTTATAATTGTCGGATGATAAGATTAAAGATAATTTGACTTCTTCCATAAAAATATTTGAAACTATGGCAGTAAAAAAAATAATTATTTGATTCAGATAAAAGTTTTTTTCTCTTCAATGTTACAAGACGAAATCAAAATTTACCTCAATGAATATGATTTTGGGATTACTTTTCCGCAAACACTTCCTTCACAGTATCAGCAGTATCAGTGTCAAATTTTTTTTTCCCTTCTAATATCTCTACTCTTTTGTCTTTGTGGTTGAATGTGTACGATAACATATTTACGAATACTACTGCTCTAATGAACCCTCAGTAGTATGGGAACTTTTCCAGGATTTTTATTTCACGTGATCATAAATGCTGAACTATGATGAAATGCATTAATGCTAGCAGTTCTGTTAATAGAAAAAATTGTCAGATACATTGAATGAAAAATGCTTGCGAAGAAGTTTCGGTACGTTCGATTATTTATGTCAACATTTTTATAATATAATTTGATACCAAAATGTCAAGAAATAATTTTCCGAATGTTTGTTTCTACGTGAATAGAACAGAGAGTGAGACAATGTTTGGAAATTTCACAAATCATGTTTACATCTTTTTTTTTCTTCGTAACACATAAAAGCCCATGAAGAAATATTTTAAAATACTGTCCTCTAACGTCTCAATCTAAATTAACGTCGCGTCTATTTTTCCATCGAACTGAAATTAAAGGGGAACAAAACACGATGGTTTTCAAGGAAACACAATCCATAATTGATTGCTGGTTCGAAATTTTTTCTTTCTCAATGACATTGCGTAGATTGGGAAAGAGAAAAAAAAACATGTAAGGTCATTCGGTAATGTCAAACATAACTGTTCCGTTTACGAAATCTCTCAATGTCATCAACAGAAGTTTTTCTTTTATTCCTGAGTGTTAAGTTCAAGTCATCGCAACACTAACACAAAAATTATTAAATTGGGAATATGATCAGAAATTGATGCTCAGGATCGAAAAAAATCATTTCCTGATCTATTTACTCAGGCTCAGAGCAATTGTCAAGTTCTAATCTGATTCAAATATAAATACACAAAGTCATTAGGATGAGAATGAAACAGAATTTCGAAAATCACATTTTCAAAAAAATCCTTTCTCATACAACAAATCCACCTCAAACTCGTGATAAAAATAAGAACTGAAAAGTATCAAAAATCCATTAGCTCATGTCAACATGACGTTCGTTCGATATCTACACAATTTCCCAACAGAATCCATGCAGAACTTCACTGGTAATGTAACGAAAAAAAAAACCTCCTCAATCCACGCCTACGAATATTCCGAGAATATTAACAAAAGTTCTTTGCTCCATGCAACATTCATGAATATCATCAAATAATCCGTACGTGTTTCAAAGCAATCAGAGAATTTCATTCATACACAAGTAAGAAAAATCATATTTCATCGTACGAAAATTCTCAAATAAAAAAATTTATACTCAAGATTAATTGAATTTATATCGGTTGAGTACACAGAAACATAACCCCACATAAAATTGACATATATACAAGAATGGACTGATGAGTGCAAACAAATCATCACCATCAGTTTAATCAACGATATGACTTTATCGGATGATGATCCCCGGTAATTTATTGTTTATTGCAGTTTCGTTGTGGCGTTTATCCTTTCATTTGATTTGTCATCATTCACATTCTTGAAACGAAACAAATTTAAAAGAGCATATAAAATATAGCGAATGGTGAGGTGACGATAGCACAACCGTCGAGGCTATGTGTCGTCGTCGTCGTCATCGTCAACGTCGCAGCGGTGGCATCGGCGCGGGGCTGCTTGAAAAACTTTGTTAAAAGCATGTGGAGTTCATTGACTGCACTGCGTGCCCGCAATGGCCGTGTATTTCTCTCTCATCTTTCATTCTCATTTTTATCCTTCTCCTTATGTTTCTGCTTCGTCTTCATCTTCATTTTAGTTTTCTTATTTTTCGTCTTTAGCTTCGCACGCGCGCTCTCTTGGTCCGTTGGTTCGGTGACGGACGGACCCTTCTGAATTTCTCACTGCCATTGCCAATTAATTTTCTTGCGAACGAAAATAGATCGACGGTTTTGTGACACACACAGACACACAGACACATTAGGCATGGAAAATTATTTCCACTACTCATCTAAAACTGAGTTTATTCTCATTGGACATTAAAGTTTGATGTGGGTTGAAAATTTTTTTATCACGATAAGTCTGGAAATGTCGACAAATATTTGAAAAGAGTTTAAGTTTTTTCTCCGTTTGTTTTGTAATTGTTTCGCAACTCATGAAGATTTTTAATGATGGCTGAATGATTGTGGATTAAATTACATTCACCGTTGGTGGAAAATGAAATTCATTTGTTTCCTCTCAAGACAGTGGAAAATTCTCCAAATGAATTTGAATGAAATCCGGAGAGAATTATTAGGAATATTTTTCATTCTGATATCTCACGACACAATTTTTTTAATATAGAATAATTATCAGAGTTTGCAGTGCCAAAAATGTCGATTAATTAATTCTGTGACATTGAGAAATAATTGCAAAATATTTGAGCCGTTATCTTTAATATCTCAATTAAAATTTTATGAGTTTCTTCTACATTGGGTTCAGTATTTACAAATATAATGTAGGAATTAAAATTATTTTCGTGATCAATTGTTCAATCAAAAAAAAAAGTAAAAAAATTTAATAATCATAACTTTTTTTCACTTTGTATGTATTCATGCTAAATTAAGACTTTATAATACTTTCAATAATATAACAGTAATTAATTATAGTGCATTTGTCAAGATGTCTCATAATAAATCTGACAGAAATCACAATCAAAACTAAAGACTAAACCCAACATCAAAATTATCATATCTGCAAAGTTCCATCGACAATTCATTTTATCGTCCATAATTAAAACAATCTAAACAATGAAATCAATTCCAATCAATTGACTCTATAATAATTCATAAAAAAAAAAATGCTAGAAACAAACGACACGAAAAAAATTGCCAATTTGCCATTGTTGAGAATATATTCCGAATAATTTCTTTCTCAAAACCTCATTCATGTCACTCTAGATTCATTTTTATAATCTTCACCTGATCTCCACACCTGTGTCAACTCATTGCCATTCTTCTTCTTTCATCACATCGATAAATTATTCTGAATATAAATATTTTCACAATGAAATAATTCCCATACTCACTTAAATTATTTATTTAGCGACCATAATTTTTTCGAAATCTTTGACCAGTTCAATCTCAACTGCTTTCATATGAAATGAAATTAAGAAGGGAGAAGAAGAGAATAAAATGATCGGATAAACACACATTTTTATCGGATACGTAAAGTAAATATAGAGAATTTAGAAAAAATGTTATTCTATTTTAAGATGAGATTGTGATGAGTGTGGTATCGATGTGAACAGGAGGACAGAAGAGTCTTTGGTATAAAAATTGATCGGTAGTTAGTGTGTATCTATATACTTGAGCGATTACTCGCCGCTCAGAGGAAATGACTCACTTTTTTGCCCTGGCAATTCAAGCGAGCGATGCACACGGTACCTACTTACGCCACGCTATATGCGCGCACCAAGTAAATTGCAACTGCACATCGTGGTTGTCGTTGTTGCTGTTTCTGTTACTGCACACGCCGGTCACTCGTTTTCGTGTTGTTAAATTCATGTGACAATCCACAAAGCCAAACCGGTGTGCGACTTCTCGTTCTCGCCGAAGTCAAACATTGCATTATATTTACACTGCTATGCGTGTTTTTATATATCTTCATTTCGTTCCTTTCCTCCCTTCTTTACTTCTGTTTGACACAGATTGTTGAACCGTCCGCTAAAAATTACTTACTCTTATATATATGTCCATCGTTTTCTCTCCGTTTCACACACGCATTAAACGTTGATGCAAACATCCACGCATTTTCCTCATTCATCTTTGTCTCTCTTGCATTTCTCTCTCGTTGGATGTTACTTCACACTTTTTTTTATTTGCCATTCTCTTTTGAGTTTCGTTACTCAAATAAACATTGCAATACTGTTGGAATTATTAAAATGGACTCGGGCTCTGACATGATGAACATTATTTATCCGGATAAATATTTACACATTTGTTCATGTATGATTGATATGAACAAAAAAAAATAGAAGGAAAAAAGTCATAGATAATGAATTGCTGTCTAATTTTTTCGACAGTATCATTTCATTGATTATTATGTGTTGTTCTTTTTTTCTCCTTTTTTTTTTACGATATCTTGAATATGTTTTTTTTTTACATGGATAAATTGATTATTTGCCAAAGTGTTTTAGTTGACCTGAATTCTCTGAAGCCAAAACATTAACAGAAAAAAATATACTCATTTGCTGATTTGTGTTGTCTCACTGTCATAGAAATTTTTTATTTCCCATTTGGGTTATTCAATGTAAATAATTTTCCTATTTCTCATCAGTCAAACCCATTTCATTAACTAAATTGCGAATTATCACACAATTGAGGCTTATGAATACGTTTTTTCAACTCACATTGATTACTGTGAAAATTCAAATAACAATAATTCTTTATTAATTAATGTCTCTGATTATAATTTCAGGGTTGCTGGCAGTGAATACAAAGATAATTCCAAGAAGCATTTGCCCGATTATTTTGCACCGAGGACTCAGTCTGTAGAGTTTCTTAGACGCGAAAAGAAAACAGTAAAGCAACTGGACGAAAATATAAGTGAAAAAAACAAGAAAATTTGACAGAATACCAGGAAATTGAAGAGAAACAAAAAAAGTAAACACAGTGAAACGAAATATTGAGGATATAAAAATTTCGTGTATTCAAATATTTATTCTTCGAGACGCCGGTGATCAAGGTGCTTCAAAATATTTCCATTGAATTGAACTGCTTTAACGGAAATAAACAAACAGTAAATAGATAAATATAGACAGCGAGAAAGAAAAAGGAACGATTAACTGACCCATGGGATCATTTCCACATTCTTGATGGCCACTTTTATTTAACGTTGTTTTTTTTTCTCTCAAGTTTCTCACACTACTCGATATTATTGTGAAGGGCCTGCCACGTAGAGGAAAAAAAAACTTTTGTGCGTTATCTGATTTATACAGTGGCCCTTTTTTTTGAGTGCGGAGTGTTGAGGGGTGGACAACAGTGGCATCAACAACGGGGGGGACAGGGGTCATCGTACGTTCCGATACAGAGTGGTGTTTCGAGGCGTGTTACCGATCAAGTTTAAATAATTCCCCGGGAGAAATAGTGCCGTAGGACAAGGTGGAGGTGGCTAGCTATAGGCGGTGGACATGATTATTTCAAAGGATTTGTTCCTCCTCGGCGACCAAGATTATCTTCGCCTGCCCAATAACGAAAAGCGCCAGCAACGGGCAATGGGACGCCCGATCATCAATGCACCCAGGTCAGTTTATTTTCTTTATATTTTTTTTTTTTCATATACTCATTGGATTTCATTGGAATTTACGTTCGGGTTCTTTTTTTTCATAATATTTTTGAATTTCTCGAGAAAATTCTGTGTTCGTAATTTTTTATATTGAAAAGGAAATGAATATCATGGCTGTGATGAAATTTTTTTTTCTTCTGTTTTCTTCATATAAAGATGAAGACAAGAGAGATAATTGTAGAAAAGATTATTACGTCGTATGTTTTATCATGGCATTCGATCGAACGTCGTTTTTTTTTATTTATTTTTTTTTTTTTTTCAATTATATTGTGGGATTTTTCTATAGATTTTAATCGTCCAATTTGAAATATCTGGCCATGAAGAAAGTTATACTAGAGATTAGAACACTTCCTCACTACATGAAACAAAATTCACTGATGGTCCTCCACAATTTCATTAATACAGAATTAAAAACAATGAGAATTTTATATCTTTCAAGGAAATTTTTGACAATACATTCAATCATATTACACTGAATCAACTCATTTAAATTTTTAGAAAATGTTATAAATTAATGAGGAAGTACATGTGATAATAATTTTACTGCCTCGTTAGAAATCCACTTCGTTACATTCATCATCTTGCCAACCCCCACATCGAATTTTTATACACACTACATACAACTTTTTTTCTTCTCATTCTGTTTGTATCCACAAAGACACATAACTCGTGATAAAATCTTCAACTCTGATATACAGCGAGGAAAAAAAACTATCTAAGAAAGAAAACAAGAAAAAAAACACGAATGAAAGGACAGTCAAACAATTAGATAAAAGAAGAATTTTAGAAATTCTACTCGCATTTTTTTTTATTGTATCAAAAATATTTTCTTCTTTATTTTGTTCACCTGCCCCCACAATTACCAAACAACAAAGTCAAACAAGTAAGAGAATAATAATTGTCAAACACTACTGGTGTATATATCAACTGTATATTTTCACATTAAAACACACAGTGTGCTGAGTGTGGTCACGAGAAAAACGACAGATTATTGCGCGTTGCGTTAGCGACTCTCCGTGTCACTACTCAAGTAGGCCACCAAACTCGATGTGACGTTACACACGAAGTGGCTTTATTACATACTGAGGTAGGCAGGTAAGCAAAAGGAAGACAGATAGATAGACAGATATACCAAGAAGAAATTGAAAGAAAAATCTTCGGTTTCACCTCCACATTCAGATGAAAAAAAGAAACAACTTCAACAGAATAAATAAAGAAAATGAAGTAGATTTTCTTCAATGAAACTGATTTGTTCCAATTTCACAGTTGTATATCCACATCATTATTTACTCTTGTTCATTTTCCATCCGTCTTTTCATATTTATATCTACCTATATTTCTCACTTGACTCTCCTTCCTCGCACATTTGTTATGTAGTTGAGGAATAAGCGGGATATGTACCTACGCACAGCAGCAATGAGCAAGTGTCTGCTATGGATTGAACGTAAAACGATCGGCCTCTCTCGTGAAAATATAAAACCGGTTCACGATTCTCGATCACGCGCAACTTCTTCGCGCTGTTGCACCTCCTGTCGTTTGCACATATCTATGTATATCTCTTATGCGTACACGCATGTGTGTATAAAATAAATATATATGTGAGTATTTGTTGCACTTTGGCTGCAACTGCAATTCAAGTGCGCCCACCTTTTATTCAACACACGTTTCACTCAGTATTTGTCCCCATGTACATATTTATTCGGACCTCATGTGCCATTCCGTTATTCGCGTTTGAAAAATTTCATCAAGCTCTTTTATGAGAAGAAAAATTTATTATTGACATGTAATTCACGTGATTGATAACGTGAAATTTAAAGAAATAATTTTTTAATTCAATTTAAGGTTATGCTGAATTTTTGTTGGCCAGATTCATCTGTTGCATTTTTATTTTAATTAAATTTTATTATTGAATGCACATTCTGCATGCAAAGTGAGTTGCATATGCACTGTGACCTTTACCCAATTCGATATCTTGACTATTAAAAAAAAAATAAAAATAAAAATGTAATGGTAGAAGTAATAATAAGAAATTTTATATGATGGTAATAAAAAATGGAGGTTGATGCATACATGAATGGATTTTTATACATTTTTAAAATGTAACTCATTCATTTTCCTTTTTTTCTCTCCATTGTTCAGTCGGGATTTTGTGTTCAATTGAACAACTGGTTTTTAAAAATGAGTATCGACATTTTATTGAATGTTGTCCAGAGAAATGTGAATGATTAATTAATGTGTTAATGAATCTTTTAATATTGCGAGACAATTCATGAAAAAAATATAAAATTAACTAACTTATATTTAAATCCACACTTAAGATTATGAAAATGATCCAGACGTCTGAATAGAACACTTCATTCCATCAGTATTAGTATTCAATCAACCGAATCGATGAAAATAATGAGATTTTCATGATAAATGTAGATAAAATAACAAAGTATAAAATACTCAGCGATGTAATAATTCATTTGGTGCAACTTTCTGATAGAAAGTGATACAAATACATCTTCTTATAATGCATTATTATGTAGTGAAGACAAAATCGAGGACGCATTTATGCAAGAAAGAAAAACATGATCGCTCTCTTGCAACCCATTAACCAGATTGAATATTACCCTATTTTACGTATACATAGTTGCAACCATCAATATATAGACAAGAATAATAATGAATGGAAAATGAAGAAGAAAAGAAAAAAAATAATAAAATTGAAATGAAGAGAAATAGGAGAAATAAAAATGAAAGAAAAATATCTGTGAGCGCATCATTAACTGGAGTAACCATGACGGTGAAGTTGCAGCCTTGAGGGGACAGAGGAGTGGTGTGTTTTTTTTTTTTTCATTCTCTCTCTTTCCCTCTTTCGATTATCTAATCCAAACTGCGCTGATATATAAACATTTATATGGATGTATTTATATATATAGAGATGTATAGACACGCGCTCACGCGCGCTCTCTTCCCGCAACCGCGACTGCACCTGCACGCGAGCTCGCGCTCTTTAATCCCTTAACGGGTGAAACGAGATATGGCAGACAATGTTTATGTATAGTTTCTTACGCTCTCACTCGACTTTCGTGATCACAATCAACGTCATTTGATTATTTAACGATTAGATAAATAAAAAAATTTGGGTTCATTGACAACCGTTTTTTGTTTGGTGAATTTATTTGAGAAGTCATAAAAATTATTGGCATTGTTGTTACGTTGTTTTTTGCTTCAATGTTGAAAGGGTATTGCAACATTTAGAATTGAAGGAAGAACCGAATTTATGTCAGTCGTTCCTTTATTCGTGATGTTGTAAATAAAAGAAAAATTATTGATAATCGTTTGTGTTAAATTGTGAGACTTAACTTTCTGTCAGATTTATGGAAACACAACATCGATATGAGTCCGAAATTTTTTCCATTCTTTCATTAAGATCAAACATCTGATTTATATTCTCGAATAAAAATTATTTCATTTTATTTTCCAATATTTTTTTGGTTAATAAGAATGACGTTGGATATTCTTGGTGAATGAATGTAAAAAATAAAATAATCCATTCAACGTCCAACATAATTTTATGAAACTATCATTAAATTTATTTAAATTGCATTATTTAATGAACTGTTAAATAAAATAAACTTGAAATTCTTACATCATCGAAAGCAATAACAAATTTAATTCATTCCGTATCGTTGAATAAATCACGAGCATTGTAACAATCGTATTATTCGCACTCTGCATCACCACAAATTCTCTCAATATTAATATACATAATGTCTACACACACATATATATATATACATCAATAAACGAAAGAAAGTTTGTTACATCGTCGGCAGAGAGCCAAGCGGAAATTCAATTTCCCGAGCAGACGTAGCGCGTGTGCGTGGTTGTGAAGAATTTCATCCTGGATTCCAGGGGTGGAATACGAAACGACAATGACGACGACGACAGCGACATTGCAAATAGCAGATGAAGGAGATTGAGAGAATAAGAATGAGATGGGACTTTTTAAAGTTCATTGACTCCTTCACATATGCATATAATCATTGAGATATCGCTCTAATCTTCCACACTGATATGCACATATCAATAAAATTCTTTAATTCAACTTCTCAACCGCACACAACTTTCTTTTTTTTTTTCAACTCTTCAATAATTTCCAACGTCAAATACAATTAAATTTTCTTGTACATCATATGAAAAATATTTGATTGAACGAAATGAATTATTTCTGCAGAAAAAAAAGGTTGATTTAATATATAGAAATGTTTTTTTTTCTCTTTTTTTTCGTGTGATGTTTTCTCCAATCAATCATAATAAGAGTCTCTGAGCTCGTCTGGTGCGCCATTGCCGACAGGCTTCTTCTTATATATACACACGTGTAGTATAATATAATACAAGAGAGAAAAGAACAGGCGCAGTGCTGTTGGCTCCGCCGGTCTCGAGCAAATCACACGTCACTGACCTGCCTCCCGGGAAACCGATGCACCATCAAGCCCGAACTCGCGTCCTTGGAGTAAACCAGAGCGACGCCCGAGAGAGTATATTTCTTCCCCTCCGCGTGTGTCTACCGTGCCGACAATCGTCTGCGTGAGGTGATGGTGTATATATGTGTAATACCCTAAGAATGAGGGAGAGAGAAATAACAGAGGAAATATATTGCATCTTTATAAAATAATGAGTTAAATAATGTACTTGTTCTCGTTGCAATATTTTGATATTGAGAAGGGAGGAGAGAGAATGATGGGTGAATAAAAATATTAACTGTCAGTGATCGAATGCACAAATCTATTGATCGATCGATCGTTCAATTTGAATGACTATGCGGTTAGCCGATGTTACACGTCGATCGAGTCATCATGATTAAGTTCTAAATAGAAAGGGAAAATGGATGATCAAGTTGTAATTGGTATGTGGATTGTGAAAGTATTTTTATTTTGTTGGTTTTCTGTAATTATCCTTCAGCATATTTCGAAAGGGGAAATTGAGGAGGGATGGAGGTTAGAAAAAGTAAAAATTCCGATGAATTACAATTGATGTTTATGAGCAGTTGAATAATTTTTGTCGCACGTATTTTCGAATATTTTAAAACTTCCAATCAAAAACAATTGCGAATCAATTTATGTTGTTGTAGAATTTTTAATTGTTTGATGATGTTTATTGTTATCATTGGCTGATGAATAAATTTTTTTTTTT
>JABMBR010004726.1:0-21722 GCA_018881525.1 Meteorus sp. PSUC_FEM 10030008
GGAAGTAAAAAAGAAAGCCTCCGATCACATGTTTATCGCCCTCGGCTTCGCCTCGTGCGATAATTTACATGTGATCTGCGACATTTCTTTCTTTACTGCTCTCGGTGCATGATATACTATTTTATCACATCAATAAGCACTTTGGTAGTTGCGAAAAGTTCGTTTTTCTCAGCCACTTGCGAATATTTTATTCATTTATTTGAAAAATCGACTTAATGTATAGCCAAAGAAAAACGTTTCGTTCGAAATTTCGTTGTTCGGAGCTCACTTACATGGCGAGAAATCATATTTGAACGTCTTGCTACGATGATTTTTGGCTGAGAAATAACAATTTGAAGTTATAAATTTTGTGCCCCCTTGGAGACCAAATTTTAGTTCGCAAATCCAACTCCTCAATTCGTTTTTTCGCAGCCGTTTAGAAAGTAGCCTTCTGGGGTAGCTGGAGCAGTGTTTGCTGTTGCGTCGCATAGAGCTCGCCTTCACGATGAAAATTATATTTTGTACAAATTTCTACGACCATTTTTGACTGAGAAAAAACGATTCGAAGTTTCAGATTTTGTGCTCCCTTGGTGTCCAAATTTTGATGCACAAATCCACCACTTCAATTCGTTTTTTCTGGGTTAAAAATCATCGTACAGATATGTTTGAAAGTGTTTTCTCATGTGGGAGATGAGTGCTATGCAACGTAGTTCCTCGAAAAAGTGTTTTTCACAGCCAACTTATCCTATTGCCATTACGAAAATCTACTCTACAAACAACTGAGGAAAACGCACCGTTTGCGTTGGACGGTTCAGCACTGTGATGAATTTCATACAAAAAAATATTGATAGCAATGAGTAGTTAGATATCATGTATAACTATACGAGATATTGTCATCTGAAGGTCGTAAAATTAAAAAATTCATCGTTCCGACGAGCTTTTAATAATTCAGGGTTGCGTGACTCCTTCCTCGACACTACACCTGACTTTTTTCCCTGATACAAATTAATATTTCAATGATTCAGTAAACAGTGAATATACCGTCTAGTCATGTAGAGCTTATGAATATGTAATAAACGGATTTTAAGTTTGTTTTATATATATTTACATATTGTTCGTGCAAGGAAATTACTACTCTTCATTTGATCAATACTTCAGAGTTCTTTGGTGTATCGATTTGTGAAGATATGAAAAAGTTCAGCTGAACAATTTTGCTACAATCACAATTTTTATTATTTGTTGATATATCCGCAAATAGTGGAATATGAGAATAATTTGGTGTTGATACACAATTTCACTTCGAAAATGTTTATTTAGACTCATTTGTGGATTAAGTTATACCCGTGTAATTTTCAATCTTGATGAATATTTTATGAAAAAAATTATGAAAATTCGTCTCAATTGTCGGTGAGCTCTCGTATGTCAATTGAATCATCTTGAACATAACAAGATTAGCATCAATTATTACTACTCAAAAGTCACGTGAACATTTTTTCCTTGAATGAATTGAAGTACGGGGGGATGTTTGATAAATTATTGACGGTTGGTTTTTATTTTAAGGGCTCTTGTATTTGCAGAATCCAGTGAAATTGTCGTTGGTTGGGGTTCGCTCCTGTACATAAACCATTGCTGCTGTTAAATATAGAAGTGTTGAGTGTGTATGTAATACGGCTGCAAAGGCTTAAAAACATGCAGGGTAATCAACGAACGTAATCCTGTTCTGGTGGTTTTCATCCAGTGTGGGTATATGTTCAAGAGTGATGTAGGTGTACGATGGAATATGTGTGAGCCCTTTGAAAATTGACTGGTATAAATTGTTTGCGCTCGTTTAATTTTTCAAAAACGTTGACGGAACTCGTTGACGCTTGAGGGAATGATTGAGTGCGTTTCGTCTTCGACTGTCTCATGCGAATAAAATATTCAGGCTTTTGATTGCCTGAGATTGCGGAAGCAATCGCTGCGCATAGCGATGTAGGTGTACTAGTATGTTCATGAAGACGTGAGAGAAGAAATTCCGACAGGTCCTTTGATTTGAATTTGTTTACCATGGTATATATCTCTTGTTTCCACTCATTGTTGTCATGTATTGTGAAAACATGATTTTGCATAATAAAAAATGATCAATAAAACAATTTTGCAGTTTGCAGATTTGCAGTTACTGTAGGAAATAACAACCATTGTGGTCGTCAAGAAGAAGAAATCAAGAAACGAATTTCTGTACATGAGTACAATCGAGTCAACGAAATATTCTCGACAGAGATCGCAGGTCACAACACAGAAATACTAAAGCACCATAAGGCACAGAGGTGAATGAGTTTCAGAGGTAGCGTTCAAGTATTGTCAAAATTGAAAGTATCAAGAAAAAAAGCGTCAGTGAAAAAACTTCGAGAATTTTCTACTCCGATTTTTGTTCAATATAAAATCCTTCGATCCATCAATTTACAATAGAATAATATTCCATCATCTCACAAAGAATAATTTCTAACAATTCTTATGCCCGTCGAATATAGTAAGTGAGTGCAGTTCGATTTCAGTAAGAGAACCAGGGGCACTCAACATGACTATTCTATTGACTCTCAAACCAATATTGAAAGTAGCAAGAGAACTTTTCATTACGAGACTGTCATCCGAAACATGCAAAAAGAAATATACGTTGCCACCATATTCGCTCTAATATAAATACAACAATGAAATATTCCTACGTAGATGTACATCAAGGTATTACGAATGATAATCAACTAATAGCACGTGGGATTACTTTTGCGATTGTCATGGAGTGCCTTTGGAGCTGAGAATTCATGATAATCGTTCTCGCGTACTGTTAACAGAAACAACGTGTGAGGTTGCCGTTGATTATTTTTGCAATGTCTTGCAATACAAATCCCAAGACACTTGGTTTTCCGTCCGCCCCAAATAATAGCTCGTTGTTTTTTCATCTTTTTCTTCTCTCATTTTGACATGGATGTCGCGTGCTTAACAGTAGCACATTAGACAATATTACTTTTGGGACAGGCTCGTCGACAATGGTTCTTCACTTCCCACTCTCACGCATATACTCAGTCATACACATCCTATTCTCGTTACCTCAATGTGGTCCTTCGAGGGTATGGAATGCCAGTGGTGAGATAAAAAAAAATGTGTATGACTGCAAGTGTCATTCATCGTTATGACAATTGAAAAGTACTCAATGCTTGGAGTAATTGTCATTCCATTATTGAATTGAACTTCAGTATTCATCTGTATCGATCTGGGTGACATTTCTCTAATGAGATTGCATCATTCATTGTTGACAGAAGGTTTTGGTCATTCATATATGAACCTGTCAACAATATTCCAATGTTGTTGATGCCGAAATCATCAGCTGGGTAGTCGAGTGTATCAATTCCCAATGTTAAATTATTTAATAGGGCAATGGAGATAATTTGCGTAGACAATTTGTTGGTTGGTCATATATGAGAATGGAACGATGGCAGTGGTAAGAGTAGGGTCGAGGGAGAAAGATGACGACGACCCTTCAGCAAGACCACGACAGCAACAGCACGCTTCGTGGGACACAAGGGTGTCAGTCATTAGTTGATTGGCTACGCGGTGCTGTAGACGACTCGTCTTCAAGCACCATGGATACCGCGTATTGTATGGGTGTCATCCTTTGTTCGGTTCCACCGGGTCGAGAGAAAATCTGGCTAAACCGAGAGAGAACATTGGTATATTTATAGACATGAAAACACATATGTGGTTATCCACATATAAAAAGATTTTTTTTCCATTCTGTATTGTATTCTTTGTTTTTATGATATAACCTTTGATGGTTTTTTATTGTCATTCTTCGGAGTGTTGAAATTATCGTTGATGATTATTTTAAGATGAATTCTCCACTCGTACTGCCACATTATTTTGTGTGTATGTCAGAGTGTACGTGTATGTGAGTGGATAGAAACTGATAAAGCAAGAAAGTGAGTGTGTGCGAATGAAATTGGAGCACGTAGCATAGTGATACGTTATTGGAACACGTTTTATGAACTGAATGAAATATCGCAAAGCAAGTGTAATGCCTTGGTTATTTGGCATTGGATGGTATCACCTCGAATCTACTGCAATCATTTTTTTCTCTACTTCGTTACTTTGCTTTTCATCACTTGAGTGAAAAGATATCACGGATTAGAGTGTTTTGTAGATGTCATGCGAAATTGCATGAGGTCGATTGGTTTTCTTTTTTATTATCTATCCTCAATATAGTTTGGGGCACTTTTCCATGTTGTGAATTCGGACAGTGATGAGTTTTGTCGGTTCATTATGATTTTATTATTCATGAAACACTTCCACGCTATGAAAATTCAATTTTCGCCAGGTCTTTGTTTCTTCAACTATTGAACGTTGGAAAACATTTTTATTGTCACTTCATCACTCTCTAAATGCACACTGACGTACATAATAAATGGAATTCATTGTATTCTTCGAACTGAAAAATAAGAAAAGCGTTGATTGCGACGAGAATAGCGGTTGGCGGTCGTATTCGTTCGCAGTAAATACATTCTGAAAGATCCAACAATTTTTTTGATTCATTTTCTAATACTTTTTATTCTATCGCCGAAATGGAAAACGTCGAAACACCGAGGAAAAGAAAACGAGTGTGAGAGTGCCGTTGATTTCATGTGCGTGTTCGGACGTCAAGCGTAAGCTCGTTTCTAATTGCGATGGTAGGTGGAGAAGGCAGACAAAAAATTAAATTCGTTTCCATGCAAGCTAAAGCTTCGGCTTCCTCATTCCTTTTCGTTTCTCTACTATTTTTCACTTTCTCTTTTTTTCCTATCACGCGATGCGCCACCAACGAGTTTTCCACGGCTGATGTCTTGCACATAAAAGCCTAAAACAACATTTACCGCGCTGTATTTATTTTTTTTTCCTTCATCTCTTTTTCGCGCTCATCCTCTATTTTAATTCATTCCTTCATATATATAAACGCATACATGTTATACGCACGCATGGAAAGCGCGTACACAGCACGAAATTAATTAGATTTGATTCGCCTTCCTACGAGCGAACATATATCGATCATTCACACACAGCTTTGGCCCTCTTCTGTTCACTTTCATCCTTTGCTTTTTAATTATTTGCGTAAACCAAGCGACCACTTTCGTTTCGGACTCGCGATCAGTAAAGCGGGAAAATTACGAACTGTGTATAGGATACGTCATGTATAGTAAGCAGTGAAAATTGTTTTAACGCGTATACGCGCAAAATCAGGAGAAAAAGTGTTACTGTCAGTTTAATGTGAAACGAAAACTCGCGGTGTGTGAATTTATACGTTTGGAAATCCAAGTTTTAACTGCGATGCTTGCATTTGATTTTCATATAAATCAACCAAGTCCTAAATTTCCGAGCGAATTGGTAATTCAGGGATTTAATTGTCACATCCTTTGAATATTGTAATCAATTCATTCAAGTGCTCTGCTGGTGCATAATATCAAACTTCAACAGTGTTTCATCTTGAGTTTGTGCATAACTTGAATATGTTTTAATACGATAATGAATCTGACTATGGTACATAAATTTTTTTCCTCATTCTTTCTTCCACCAAATTCGACTTCAAATTTGTGGTGATATCAAGGATTCTATTGCAATCAAGTTTCAAATCTCTATTCAATGTTTATTCATGCTCGAATGACTGATACACATGACACAGGTTATTCTTCTCATTTTTAAAACAGGAAAGTATCGTCGTGTGATTCGGATGATTGCCATAAATTTTTACGTCCCCATCGCGAAACCACATTGGCAGTTTCATAGTGTTTTTGATATTGTGAACCAACCACGTCGTCAATCGTCTTCTCTTCCTCTCTTCTTCTTCATATTTGTCGTTTTTCACCCTACGAGGCTCGTTGGATTCTTTTGTGTATTGTCAATCGATACTTCTGTGAATTTTAACCGCATATGTCGTAAAAATTATCGTTCATGGGTGCTCCTCTCTGTTAGTACTTACTCGTCAAAATGTGTCATTGTCAATATGAATTTGTGAGCATCCATTTTTCAACACACAACCACATTAGGCTGCCAAAGATTTCATAGAAATACAGAGACACTGCAGAGGGACAAGACAATTTGATGAAATCAATTATGGCATTGCACGAATGCGTTTGGGAAATTTGTAATGAAATTCAGGATGTGAAAAGATAATAAACTAATTCTCAATATTGTTTGGATCTCATACGTATGCAGATAGACATAGAAATGAATTAAGTTGGTTGGACGATAAAGATGATTGGGTTACAGTTACTTTTGCAACACATATGATGGCGTTCCGGGGAATTGCCCATGGTGTATCATGTGGTGTGGTTATGCTTTCCTATATATATTAATAATATACTACATTGTAGGAGGACATAGTGGCCACCACTAGGACCATGTGTCATTCGCTCCATAAAAATGTAATGGCTTCTTAAATAACTCTGCGTGTATCATATTTATGTCGTGTTCTGTGTATCCCAATACCAACGGCTCTTAACCGCTCTCACATTAACCACCGATGCTTCACCCACCAGAGAACTATTTCTATTCGGGTGGTCATGCCCTCGCAGGATTTTTAGAAATACACCATGACTGTTGTGTATGGTTTATGATGGTACTCAATCCAAAAGGATAAACATAGTTGAAGAATATTGTGTGGTTGTGAAACGAGAAGATGTAGGTGTATGAGTTGATTGTTATGTAGAATGCTACTGTGGCTCTATGACTTTTATAGAAAACTTTGCAGATATGAAGTGTTTTGAGATTAATGGCAAGAGAGTAATAACGTTCGTTGTCATTTTGTATTCATGGAATTTTCACGACTGTGGTGAATAATTGCATCTTGCTTAAGTTATCAACAAATTGGATTGAAAACGATATAAGAAATGAATCAGATTTGAACGGTTAAAAATTTCTACATTTGTTCTCGGATGTCTGTGAATGCTCCATGATGATGATCAATATACTTTGAGTACCACGATGATGAATCGCCATCGATTGGTGTTGTTGAAAGGATTGAAAAATCAAGGAAGAGAAATTTATTTTTATTATACACAAATATGAACAGTCATGAATGGAAATTTCGAACTAGACAGGCATTTTGTACCTTTTAGCTTGTTTTTAGTCATATGAATTCTGTATCGATTCACTCATATACAACTTTTCTGCTCATTTTATCTGTTTCGTTCTGAATTTTTACACTATTTCACAAATGAGCAAAATAAATATTTGTATTTTCAATCAGAGAATTTTCAAGACTTTTCAGGAGCGACATAGGTATAATAGGCACTCATCTTCTCGTTAGTTTTTTCATCCTCGTAACTGGTTTTCGTTGTAGACTCGGGATCAGAGCTTTGTAAAACTCCCATTTTTTCTAAAAATGTCATGAAAGGATTGGCGTTTTCCCTTTCTTTCGATGAAGGTGATTGTGCAGTGGTTTGTCGACTTTTTGGTACTCGGATTAGCAGACCACTTTCATATTCTGATCCACTACGACGATCTGCATAGCAGAAAGAGATTCATTTTTTAATAATATATTATGATCAGTTGGGTGCATTTGACTCACCCAAATTGCTCACACTCAAAGAATCCCAATGAGGATTAGAATACGTAAAAAAACTGGACCATGTTTGTTTCACTGGTGCTTGATAAATTGACGGTTCAGGAACGTGATTCAATTTATTATTACTCCAACCAACGGATTCCAATTGATTTCTTGAAATAATGACATATACAATTAACATCGTCAGAAATTTCCCTCGTCTTAACTCCGCGGAATTTTATATATGAAAATGGCAGATATGGAATTTTCTGATTATCAATTTAGCTCCGCACACATTCGTAGTATATCACCGCATAGTTGGATTCATAATTTTTTTGATGCAGTTGAAATGGGATTCCAAACGGTTCAATTCTCTGGTAGCTCAGTAGTGTACAAAAAGGGTGATGGGATAAGGGTGTACCTTCCACTAACCCTTGTAAAGACTTTGTGCCAGCAATTTTTAGAAATAACGACACGAAAATTCCAATATGAAGTGGCTGATTATAAAAATGCTTTGATTTAAGTTTCAACTCACATGTGGATTTTATCCAGTTCGTATTTGCTAGGTGCATGTATGGTACTGTGAAATGAATGATGTGGTTGCACATACAGCGGATAGTAGTGCACATGATAGTGGTGAATATTCGGGATCGATTTCTTCAGTTCTTTTTTTTCGTGAAATAACTTGAAGAGATCGAGAATGCCATGTTTCGCACTGTAAACAAATTCAATTTCCAAATGTTAATATTGAAATTATCTATCAGGTTTTTTGCGGGACAACTGGGCGAATCTTTGAATGGAATCAAAATATGGTGAGCGGTTTAAATATGCACTTGACTCATCTATTACGATATTTGTCACGTTACTTCAATTTTTCTGTGCATGATCAGCACAAAGTGTGAGAAATATTGATGAGTATCCAATTTGTTCCCTTATCTTAATAATTCATTCATACATACAGATGAAAAAAAATTGCTTGCGATGATGACGCCAATAATATCACAAATAGTGGAAAAAACTTGATGTAGCACGAAAATAACATTACTTATTATTGAAATTTCACAGTTGTAATGTAAAAATATCCCAAATGCACAATCGTTCTTCCAATTTGATCGCGATCACCGATAATATACCAATAATTCACGTTGGAAACATCGGCACATGTGATCGTTATAGATCGTTGTTCATCGATAGCATGAGAAATGAAACTGACAGTCTTCATGAGAATTCCACTTATATCTATACAGGCACGCTCTCTCTTTGGGTTGTTGATTTCCTTTTTCCAATGTTGTCCGTTATATTTAACTTACGATGCGAAGATAATGATGATGATGGTGATACAATGACAATATTCCCAACATTATTATTTATAATATGGCACACCAAGGTTAAGGAGAGAGGACAACAGACGGATGGGCTAATTATCGTTGACAATAAATCTGAGATTTAATATGAATAATAATTCATCGCTGATGACACTTGACAGTTTTATTGTTCTCAAAACAGGTTAGCTTTCTTTTATTCACATAAACGTGATTGAAATAGCAGTGCAATGTAATAGCTCGTTCTCCATAACTATTTCCAATATTTATCAACACTCGTAGCACCTCAAATGGAGCGTAAATATACCGAGTCACACTTTGCGCAAATCAAAGTGTGTTCATGATCAATAACACTGTGGATTATGTTGATCCCTCGTCATTATCACTTCAGTAATACCGTGGCGAAAGATTAATTGTGTGATTATGATTGCAGATTATGTAAAATGAGAGAAATGAGGAACTCAATGTGGCACTTTTAAAGCTCTCTATATTCAGAATTGAACGGATGTTCAAATAATATTCCAATTTTAGAGTGCATTACTGTTTGAATTCCTCAAAATGATGTTTATGAATAAATTCTCAATGAGATCCAAAGCACATAGAGAAGTTAAGTGAACAAAAATAAAATTTGTGTATGTGTGAATATTGTGGGCGATAAGAGGAAGTTGGCAAATAAGGATGATGGGATTGAAGAAGGTTTAGTGCGTTAAGGATGAGGAATATGTATAGTGATGATAGTGGAGGTTGAAGGCGCATAAATAGCTACTGACTTTATTTTTGTTGCGATGCGCGAATCCCAAGCACTTTGAATATGGCGTGTGATAAAGAAATATATAGTATCAGAGTATGTGTACGCGGTTATCTGATCACTTAAGAAAATGACTTGGATTGTATACGCCTATAGTCAATAGTCGTATACACATATATAAATGCGATAGACGCACACGCCGATGGGATTATTTTCGCCTCTAAACGCCGCCGGATAACTCGCTCTCGCTGCCACAAATGCTCATCCTAATACACTATCTAAAAATGACATAAACTTCAGTTTATCGGATTACTTTAACATTGCTGGCAGCGCAAACTTGAATATAACCAAAAGTTGTAATGGACTTTTTTTCCTCGTCATTCATGTTGGTATGAATTTTTATTATTGAAATTGGAAATAAAGTGAATGATGATGATTGGGGATTTGTTGTTTAGAATTTAATGAATGGAATGAAAATATGAATTTGAGAAAATGATTATGGGTCATTATTGAAAACATTTATGAGAATTGTGTGAATGCGGAAATGGTGCGAGTATAAACAGAAATTTATCGTATCACTTTACTGATTTTACGTTGCGTTTATGGGAAAGTATAGAAGTGACAAGATTTTTATTTATTTCTTCAATTTGAATCTCTGATGCACTCAAATGGGAACTAAAAAATTCTCGGCCGAGTTAGAAGTAATGAAAATAGAATGATTGGTGCGGTTAGTTTTTGTTTTCTTTCTTGTCGTGAAATCCATGATATACGGAATTGGATTTCGTGTTTGTTTATCAATGCAGTTGTGGATTTCAGTATTCATTATTTATTTACTTGAAGGAATAGATAAAGTATCAGAGTTCCTGTTTGAATCCGTGTACGATGAAAACTATCAACATTAATAATTAATACCTGATGATTAGAGTATGTGAACTAACTTTCTTTTCTATCAATTAAAAAAAGTAAGGGGAAGTTGTACTATTTGAAGAAATTTATGTCATGATATTTCATTGTTTTTCAATTTTCATAATTTTTCGTGATAATTATATGAAATGAGAATATCTATAAAGAAAACTATAATCAATCACTTGATTGATTAAAAATGACAATTCAATATTATGTTTTCTAACCAGATCTAGATTAACATTGTAGAAATCTCTCGTACTCACTTTCATTTTACTGTTATATTTTTCATTCAACTGTGTATGCTTGACCTCGAGGTGAAATAAATGTGGTGAATGTATCAAAACACATATTGAATTAGATACAACGACAGTAAAATATTCTCGTCAACCGGTTTGATGTCATATATATATATATATCTGCATATACGGAAATGCAACTGTTTAAGTTCTTGATTAAACACTGCTTCGTGTATTTTTTTGCATAGAGTTGAGGAAATGTATTCATGCGGATGCAGTCAATCTCGTAACTAAAAGTGGAAAAATCCTGCAATTTCGAAATTAATGCAATGTCCGTTCATGAAAATGAGAGCAAAAACAGAGGAAATTCCATCTGATGAAAATCCTCAAATTTTTATTCACCTACATCTGGTCCAATATTGTCACTATGTATCTCAGTTTTTCTGTTCTTTGTTCACTGATACGGAAAATGTTCATCCAATTGAAATATTTATAAAAACTTTTGAGTAATAAAAAATATTTAGGAAAAAGTATTTGAATTCGAGGTTTCTGACGTCTACGATTTTTTATGTTAATACTGATATGACTTCATTGAGAAGAAAAAGGATTAGAGGTTGAAGTTCAACGATGATTCATTTACAATGAATCTGAACAGATAGTTTCAATAATTCGAGTTGGGAATCGGGGACATCACGACATTTTCGTAAAAAAAGTACAAAGCAATCTCATCATAATTCTTCACCTCGATTCTCATGAGTGGTTGCATTATTAACGGTCATTCCAATTACCACTGAACGCAGAAAAACTATATAATTTTGTATATGTATGATTAATGGTACTATAAACTATTGACATGCCAACGCATGATGATTATTCAAATAAAACATGTACATTTACCAAAATTTGCATGACCAGTGGAAATATCACAGGACGTTAATTAAATGAACCACGAGTTCTACCATGATTTCAGCTTTCAACCAATTTAGATGAAGGGTCCAGAGTGTTATACAGCAGGTATATGTGAGGTAAATATTATGTGCCTACATTATAGTGCGGGTCAAAAATCGCCAGCTAAATATTATGCTTGAATCAGTAGAGCAAATAGTTAGAATTAATTGAGGTAAATACGTGGGAATTATACAATACTGATAGAATTGAGTGTTTTATGCAAAATGCGCGTGTATAGGAACGTAGTGGAGTTGGTATGCGAGAAAAAGAAGTGAGAAGAGTTGTGTTGGTGTCTGTAGAAAAAGATGAAATCATGAAATTAATTTATCCACTTTTTATTTTTCTCTTCTATTGCGTTCCTTATTTTCATTCATTCGCACGGATATGACATTATGAAGGTGGATTATTGGATGAAATGCAGTGAACCTACTTAATTTGATTTATACATTCAATGTATACGTGAATATGTGTATATATGTGTTTGCCTGAAAATTCGAGATTGCGTGAAATTAATAGGAATGTCATATTCCTTTTTCATTATTACATATCGGGCGACTAGAATTGAACTGATGTATGAGTTACTTCCCACACTTAATCATTTTCATACTGCAGCAATTGCATTGGTCCAACCATTTCTCCCATATTGAATGAATTTTCTGGACAAGTTAATCCAAATCAATCCAATCTTTCGTCCAACTCGTTGTTTTCCGGCTGTTGTTCTATTGGAAACACTCTGTGAAATAATGTCATTTGCTTGGTGGGAAATTGAAATTGATGGAAAAAATATTTAAAGGTACTAAATATGATGATTGATTCTTTTTGATATACTAGAGCTATAAGATCTTTGTACCTTAACTGTAATTTTCTATAACAAACTTCAATTCATTACTCTAACAGATAATCAAATATGAAACCTCAATAATTTCCAGCAGCTTCTTAAATATTAATCAACAAAACTGAAACTATCAGATAAAAAAAAGTAAAAAAAAAATAAAAATATGAAAATTTCAGATATTTTAGAGAATTGATTTTCGTGTTCTTCAACAATCTCCATAATTCCAAAACTTTTGATGAAGTCGTGGATTTATTTATTTCTGTGGACGCATTGGAATTCAACAACATATATGGTATGCAATAACAATGAATGTAACGTGTATTATTTGCATGTGCTGTGACAAATCCAAGTGTGATTTGCTGCGTGTATCATCAGGGTCGCGAGAGGAGTTACACGAAGAACATTGTGAATATGAGATGAATGATGATGGTATAAGTGTGGGTGAGAGTGATAACGATGAAGAGGGGAGGGAGCACATGCTTCAGAGAGAGGGAGTGAAAGAGAGTGAAAGAGTGAAATTGTTAGAAAGGGGGATGAGAACCGACATGTTCACAGAGGGCGTGGGTGTTCCTTTATTGAACTAATTTTATACCCCTCTATCTTTACCATGTCCCCTGTAGCGTTGCTTGTTCCTCTATTTCATCTGCACCCACACCCTCACTATATGCCATCGTGTACTCTCATCGTCCAACTTGCCCCATTACCTCTACGCAAATATAACCACTTACAACCTCTCTATACATTCGCCTCTAGGTTGAAGATAACGAACGGGAATCAGGTCTTCACTTCGTGTCGGATGCCGACTGTTATGTCGCGACATGCCGCAATTACGCTCGAGCGTTTGAATATTCTTCGCCCTTTTCTTTCTTTCTCATATCGATGTTATTCCAATTTTCACCGGCTACTTCGAACATTCATTTTGGGTGGTATCAAAATTTTGACTATTGAATGTTGACTTGAGGTATATTCGATCACATACAATACGAAATTCGACATGCAGAAATGTACTTCAGTTTGAAATAAATTCCGAATGAATATTTGTGTTAATTCAGTAATTTCTGCTAATGAAATTAACTCTGGGGAGTCGATTGGGGTGATGATTCTCGTAATAACAATCATAATATAATTTAATCCATTAATTTCATTGAATGGCGGACGAAGTTTGAAAGTAGTCAGGAAGTGCGATAGAGAATTGTCGACTCATCTTCATTGTTTTGTTTAAATGGAGAACTGCCGTGGAGACATCACAGGCACTCAGATCCAAATTCCTACATTGGAATATTTAGTAAACTACCAGTCACAATTTCTCCTTTTTTTCTTCATCGAACTCAATTCCAATATAAATCTCTCAAGTATGTATCAAGCAACAGCATGAAAATTAAATCATCAATACGTGTTTTTATCAAATACATTGAAGTGTTCATGATCTTGTTGATTAAATATATAGATAGTAATTTTCTAGCACGAACTATTGCGAGTTTTCAATCTTTTTTTTTGTGCTCAAGATTCAGTGAAAGTACATATCTCAACACATAGTGAAAACACAATTTCATTAATAATGTCAAGTTGACATTAGTTGAGAAGTACAAGAAACGAATATATAATATGACGGAAGAGAAATTTTCTGCTATGGAATTTTTTAAATGGAACGTTCATGTTTATATACATCGATGTACACTTACGGTAGCGTCAATCACTTGATATATGATAAGTACGTTATCAATTTACACATTCAAGACATTATCATTGTTTAAGAATTGTTGTCATTAGATGATTACAGAGTTGCCAATAAAAACACACAGGTCAATTAAAATTCAGTACAATTGTTTCTAATTTTTTTTTCACAGATACATTCGACATTATCAAATTTCGTATCTCGTTCCATTACGATTTTCTGTAGTGACCAGACAGATAATGGAAGAGTATGTTCAATATTTGAACTAAACTGTTTTCACTGTGGATGGTGACACGCGGGACCCAACTAAACGAGTGAGGCTTTCATCGGTTGGTTGTCGAGAGTGGTATGGACAGAGATATAAGAGTAAACTGTTGGCGTGGGCATATATACAGGTATATATTAACAAACGCTTTTGGCTGTGATAGGACGATGGCCGTGTGCTATATGCAAGAGATCCCACTGAGGCCTGTTACACAGCTAGCTAACAACCCCTTAGCTGACTCCCAAGGGACGGATACGAAGGAAGTGAATATTATTTTTTTTATGTTCTTGGTAACGACTGTTTGATTCCTTTCAGTCTGTGTATATATTTTGTGGGTGATACATAGGAAAATTCAGTGAGGAGTGAAGCCAAATATGCGGCAAATTATGATATTTGAATCGTGGGAATGGATTATATAGTATGTGTGCGTTAATTATTATGTCAAAGGTGAACTTATGAAGGAGAAATATATTTGAAAGAAGAGATGGAACGCTCAATTCGAGTCGTTTGTTTTTCACGTACTGGGGATATGGAAAATTGTAGGGTTTGATTCTTTGTGGAGATCTTTCACGCTTTTTGGATGACACATTAATTTGTGGGAGTGAAAGAACAATACCATTTTACTGTCGCATTGTACAATTTCGTAATTCTAATTGTGATTTACTTGTTCACATCCAATTATTGCCCGAAGTGTGTGGGAAGGAGAGAAAAAGTAAAATTTTTTTAGGTGTCTTCGCATTGACAATGAGATATGAACAAAAAATTTTTAAGAAATTGTGTTCATGAAGTAGAGAACGAGATTGAGTTTTTGATTGAAAATCGAGAGTGGAACTTTTAATGAAATGTTTCATTACTATCTATAGATATTAATTGGTAAGAATCTTTCTATTTTTATACTGTTAAGTCGGAAGTCCACGACACATGAAGTAATTTATTCTGCAGAGAAACTTTTTAATCACTTACCATTTTTCTCTGGAATATATTGACAGACTAGAAATCAACGCGGTACGCTTCTGAACAAAGTGGTATTTATTTCATATGAAAATATGGATCATCGAATAATTGATATGAGGGTGAGATCAAGTAAAAATGCACGCGAGCAATTTATCGAATTGTAAATAATTATTTCAATCTTGTATTTAAATTTCATTTAAACTTAAACGAAATGTTCATAACTTTCTCTATTTTATGATGAAATATGATTGAATAATTCATGTGATTATAAATCAGAATAGATGAAAAAAATCAAAGTCTATAACACTTTACTAGACATAGCCAAAGAAAAAAAAAATATTTTCCACTCACCAAAGTAATTACGTTGCTGAACATTACAATCTCGTACATATTAGTTACTCATTGATGCTGATATTCATGATCTCATGAAGACATCCGTTGCAAGTATCCGAAAGATGTATGAAAGTTTATTTACTTCACCAATGAATCAACAAAAATATTCATGTGCGATAATTATTTCATTTTATAATTCGATGTGTGTAAACTGATGACTGCGAATTCACCTATACACAGATTTGTAGAATATCCGACATCATTACGTTGGTATCATCAACTTCATTTTCCATAATTGAAACCAAATCAATGGAAATCACAAAATCATGGAATTCTTGACTATAAGTGTATTATCAATTCGATTTTTTCTATTTATTGTAAACACTGCGGTTTTATTCCTTTTAGGTCGACAATGGTCGACCGTTCCACATCAACTACCACAGGGAAAAAATTGGTCTTTTCAATGTTTTCTTTCACTTCGGCTCGTACCTTTATACGTGATGCATTTATATGTACGTGTGTATAAACATATATTTGGTATATATTATATCTTGCATCCCAGAGTTCACGGGTCATCTTTGCTGTTTTCCTAGGTCTCGTCTGTCGCGTTACGCGCAACGTCATGCAATATATATACTCGTTTATATATGTATATTGAAAAGAGTCCACCGGTTATACGGGCAGTCGTCCAAGCAAATTATAACGGCAACGGAAGCATTGTTTGAAAAATACGATGGGTCATGTTGAGCCGGCTTGCCAGGAATAACAGGGGGATGAAACTATATACCGTTGGCCAGTCAGTGGACATCGTTATCCTCACGAATGATTCTCTACCCCTTCTTTCCTTCTATAGATCCCGGGGAAGTTTGTTGAATGGTATACGAGTCTTGAGAAGAGAAAAAAGGGGTTGAATATAATAGGTCGAATGTGTTTCGCAGAAGCTTTTTTCCCGGAAAAACTATCGTCGAAAAAATTCGTACCGTATCATGGATTCATTTTTGTTTTAGCATTTTATGGATGGATAGATTTTTACCCGTCATTTTATTGTCTTCTTATTTCTTGTTGTTGGAATAGTATCATAACAGAAATATCAATGCGCGTTTGTGTAAGTAGGAGCATATTTTATGAAAATATTTACATCACTTCAGATCGTGATGTTCATGAGATGTCGAATTGATATTCGCTGTGAAGGATTATCGTGATTCTGATATCATTTATTTCAGCAATACTTAATGATGAATGAATAATCAATTCTCAACTCGCAGGTTTCATCAGGAATTAGATAGAATAGACCGTCAATGTTCATTTTGAAACGTTATCACAGTGATATTTTCAATTTTTGATAACGCCCCAATCGAATTTTGCTCCCATACATCACCGGTTGACTATTTGTTATTGCAATTAAAAAATGAAAAAAAAAACTAAGTGCAGATTCATTGTTACAACGTAATATGGTAACTCTGTACGGAAAATATTGAATGTTTGTACATAGTGAGAGCGAAATCATCGAAAAAAGGAGGAGAAAATACGGATAACAAAAAAAAAATTTTGATTGTGGAAAACGTGACATCGAACTCTGCGCTTCGAATCGGGGGTTAATTTCCCATTGAGCCGCATTTCTATCAAACCTATTCTTCCAATCAGAACCAGTTAGGCAACTAATAATTGGTGGGAATCGATCGATTATTGGGACGGGGTGTGTGCTGAATGGAGTCACAACCCTCTGGGGAGAAGAGCACATGCGATGCAGTGTAGCTATGAATATAGTCGACTGTGGCAAGAGGTGTAAAGAGTTGAGGGCGGATATCATGTTAGCACGTGCCTTGATCATTCATAGATTTGAATTCAACAGGGAAATTTCGAAAAAAAAAGGAAATAACAATGACGACAATCAAAATGATGGTGTTGATGATACAAAATGGAGAATGGGAAAATTCATGTCAAAAATGACACACGTTAGATCCTCATGTTATCAAATGGCAATAAACACATGCAAACATATTCTATTCGAGACACATCAATGATAGAAATCGTATCATCGATCCTAGGACTGTTCAGTTAATGAATATCCAATCAAATCAACTAAATTTACGCTTTCCTAAAAAAATATGGAAATAGAGTCGTTGTGTATTGTGATGTCCATTTCACTTTTAATGATGAGGGAATTTTAGCCTTATCAAATTAATTGCAAATGTCGTGACAGAGATTGTACAACACAGTATGAAAAAAATGTCTCAAGCTCGCCCTGGACAGTTTTGAGATTTCAAGATGACATGCTGGATAAAAGAAATAAAATTGCCTGTCAAGTAATTACGCAGACGTAAAGTGATATTAGAATTATATGTGAAATAATAATGTAAGGGAATTTTCGTACTTGGCGTCCCCTTTGTTACATGATGTGTGGTGAAGAAAGTCGGAACTTCGAATTGGGGTCCTGAGTACACACAGAGGGTTGGAATTGGAGGAAGAGGCACACGTACATCGCTAATCCGTCACTAACGAGCCACCCGGTTGATGGGGGCGACATTGGCGTATTACCAAATAAAATCTAAAACAATATCTTTTGGACAGTAATGATAATGTTTCTTATTATTTGAGATGCATTCAATTTCCCAACAAAGAAATTTTCGATTATTACAACTTCTGCCACCATCAACATTTCTATCATCGTCGAATTTCCGTGTACGATGGAGAATGCCAACACTCATCGATATATTGAAAATTCATTTACTTTATCAACAATATATTTCTCTTATTAACAAAGTGAACCTATGAAAGTAATTTCATGTATGATTTATATCTCACAGTTTCTGGAACAAATACTGTTGATGGATTTGAAGACAGAACACTGTGGAGATATCAGAAATGAAATGTTTGAAGAGACAATGATGAATTGTAGGTATAAGTTGACGCCCACCAAAGACTACGCCAGTGGACACCAATCTAAACCAATTCAATCTACACTGCGGGTCCGCGGGGGTGGCCGGGCGTTGGTTCAGAGTGTCGAGGGGTTAGCAGCCCCTAATTGGCCCCCACAGCCACCATCCGTCCATTCCTTACCTTGCCTTACTTCACCGACTCGCGACTCTTAACTAGAGACTCGCGCACAAATCAGAGAACAAACGGCGAACAGAGGCGAGAGAGCTTACACCCTTAACGAGGAACATCGACCAGAGAGTCACGATTTCGGGTTCAAGCTTTCTCGAGATCTGTATAGTTACCACAACGATCCTCTCCCCGTGTCTTCGTACACTGACATTCTAGACGTATATTATTATCTGACAATATTCAAACTCAAATGCATAAGTTTATGAACTTATCTAGCTGCATCATCCGCATATTGACATGAACATTATTTAAAACCATAAGAAATGACTGACTTTACATTTCGTTGGGAATTTTCATTTGGTGAGGTCGTGTGTATTCTCACTTTCAGCTTTCATCACATTTTTAGTGTTGCAGGATATGAAATGACTGAATATCAGAATGCAAAGTTACTGATCCGTGTTCTTCATCAGGACTCGATGGTAGCATAGAGTTACATCCCAATAAAAGATAGATAATCTGTGAAGAAGTTATGTGGGATATATTTTCAGTGATAAACAGGTATAAATTTTCACTATATAAAACTTTTCATAGAGAAAAAAGAAATAGTAGACATTAATAGAGCAAATGCAGAGACAAAAAAAGTGGCTTACCATCATCTACCACTTTCCTCTATACTGTGCTCGCGGTATTTTCATTAAATTCTTTTGAGGTCAACCAGCCAACTCGAAAATAGTCTCGAGTTCACGAGGCAGATATAAATCTAACGACACGTTCTCTCGCCCTCTCGGGAATATACCATACTGGCATTACCGTATTTCGTTGGAGGAAAAGCAATGAGGGTGAAGGCTTTTTGCAAGTCGCACCAGTAAATTTATTCCGTGTGAACAAAAAAAATTAATTTAATTCGAAAAATTAAATGTGGGAGGTCATGATGGTCAAATGCATTAACGTGTACAGGTCTCTCTCTTCTTTCCGAAACTCTTTCGCACATTTTTCTAGATGAGAGTTAGTTTTAGCGAGTTACGTGCTCAGTGCATATTTCATCACGCTGTTTGATCGAACATGCAATGAAAATGGATTTAGGGATAAAGTAAATGTCCCTCACAATTATAAGCCAGAGCGTAATACAAAATCGAACCAATTTTCTGGCCGTGGTCAATGCCACAATTTTCAATGATTCCAGGTTGAATTCATAAATTTTTTCGTTTGCTGCAATCGTTAGCCTTAAATATCCATTCAGCCTTGGCCACTTGGTTGACACGCGATAGAAGTTGTCTCCTGAATTCAACCCTCAATATGATTCATCAGTGATGAGTGGTATATTCTTAGACTTGCACATGTAAACGTTGAATCAGCTTTTCCCCTATTCTGTAATCGTCTGATAGACCTATCATAACATCGTATGTGTCGTTAATGATAAAAAATTAAATACCACATCAAGTAGGATGCATGAACTTGTTTGGCGAACTGTATCCATAGTGATGGATTATATTGTAATAAATATAATAATGATTTCAAACCAAGCTTACTTAAATGTACCGCAAACTGTCAAAGTAACGACGACACGTTAACGATAGTTTAACTATATGAATAGGGTGGGTGAGGAGTTGCGAATAGGATGAATCCGCAGGTTGGGATAGGACGCCAAGTTTCGAACATGGTAATGCACTCGATGCACTTTCGACTAAAGCGAGTGGACGATATATATATGTTCATATGTATACCTATGTGGCAGTCATTGAGAGGTTGTTATAGAAAGGGGTCACTACCCCATTTGGGTAGATTTACTGAGGAATACTTGAGCATTGGCGTTAGTTCGAGCACACCCACGTCAATGCGTTACTCCTTTTCGTTTTTTTTTCGTCTCCTCTGCCTCATTCTCTGAGAAATAGATGTAGATGTGCCATGTCGTATGATTCTTATGTAGGAGTTGTGGGCTATGAATGAAATGAATTTGTGAACAGTGTTATGATGACCGTTGAAACTTCGAACACGCATCCCATAATATATTCTGCATGAAAGATAATTGACGTGTTTCATTTCTATTTGACAGGTATCGTAGAATGGCATGATTTATCAACGTTTCATTTCATTATACATTGGATGTAAAGAAAGTATTCTGGAAATGAGCGGGAATCATTGTCTGAGTCGTTTTATTTTTGCCAATGTTTGTTCTTGAAAAAATTAAGGTGGAGTATCTTATTATCGATCTGAAATTCAACGACTCTATCATGGTTTTCTAAGCGGTTGATTCATTTTGATACATCTGTCTGGTCATTCGTTCATGATTGAATTGGAATGAACCTCTTCAACATGGAAATGACTGGGAAATAGCTCCTTTTTATGAAGCGGATGGGGAAATAAAGAACTGCAAGAACTATGATATTTGTGGACAATTTATTCCACTTATTTCAATCTAATGTTCGTGCTGAATCGACGAGATTTATCAGTTATGTTTACGTAATTTTCAATGATGAATCCCAAATGTGAATATTATCAGTGATGGAATCACGCACAGATGAACCACAGTTCGGGGAATTAGAGCTGAGCTCCTGAGAGGCCAGTGGAAGTAATTATTGTCATAATATGAAGATTTCTTCGGGATTATTTTTTCTTCATTTTTCTGTGTTGATATTGCACGTGGCGTGGTTTCCAAAAACTCAGATGATCCATGTGTCAGGAACCAATCTTCCGAACCAATCGTTGTTTTAGGTATCATCTTAGTTGTTGTCGCATGATCTTCTTTAGGTGCCTCTGATGTGTCTATCTCCTTCGTAGTTACGTCCGCCTCGGTATTTTTTTTAGTTGTGATGCGTTCTGTTGGTCGGCTTGTCGTTGTATGTTCTTCACTAGCTGCCTTCGATGTTTCTATCTCCTTCGTAGTTACATCCACCTTAGTTTTGTTTTCAGTTGTGATTCGTTCTGTC
>JABMBR010004727.1:0-21712 GCA_018881525.1 Meteorus sp. PSUC_FEM 10030008
TATATATATATATAAGTTTGGGTGGAAAAAAAAGGTTGGTCAGGTAGAGGGCGAGTGGATGAGAATTATTGCAAAAGTTGCCTGTGGTTGTGAACATTAAACTCTCTCGGATTCGAAACAGATGTTTACGTAGGAATCCTTTGGAGTATATAGAAATAAAGAATTTTTTTTTCCTCCACCGAGTAAGAAATTATTTTCACAGGAGTGTGCTCTTGTAGATAATCGCCATATGGTTCGCTGTACAGACACACGGGAATAAACACAATAAACAAAAGGACATGGAATATCTTCAACTAAAAATTTCGAAACACTCAAGAGCATATGGTAATTCCTGATTTTCTTTCTTTCTTTTTATCTTTCTGGTGAGGACAATTTAATATTCAATTATTCATTAGTAAGACGAATTCAATCATCAATTTTTTTTCTTTCTGTATATTTGAATTTGATGATGAAAAATAATCTGGGACTTGTGGGCGACATTCAACTTTCTCACCTGTCTTCTTTATCCACACGCCTTTAGCTAGAAAGCAAAAGTGGGGTCGTACATGTTTCGTGTGTTGAAATGACGATCGAGTTCTGTATAGTCGAGGTCAAAATAGGGTAGAAAAAGACTCAGGTGCTACCTGACCAAGAAAAGTGAATGTGTATAAGATATAAATGCGTGTGTGAACATGTACATGTGCTTCTTTAGATAGAGGGGAAAGCGACCCTTTAGTAATCCCCATACAAGTTTATAAGAAATTTTAGCGGAGCCTTCTTTGTTGTGGAAATCTCGTATTTTCGTTTTAGAACCCTAAAGCAGGTCCCCTCAATGCCAATGCGCTCACATGAAGTCTCGCAGCGAGGGTGGAAGAATAAACTTTCTTGTATTCATTCTTCATAACTTTTTTCTCAAGTCGTGAATGCTCGAAACATATTGAAATTGTATACAAATAAAATTTTACCAAAAGTCTTGTTGAATATTCAATCAATCCGATTTTGTTTATTATTTGTTACAGATTTTTGGAGATCACGGAAAAATTGTGACACCAATAAAAAATCGTTGATTTCGTCTGGAGATGCAGTGAAAAAGCAACAGGACTCGCCGAAGACATCAAATTAAATTTAGAATAAAATGATTCCTTCCATATGTGTTTACACATTTTCGATGGATCATTGATGATCTCTAATCAAGATATTGTACATTTATTCCTATCAATTTGTTAGAACAAATAATTTCTTCCTCCTGCTTAATATCATTGTTTAACAATACTGAATAATTGTATGTATATTTAGAGACGCTTTTACTATTACTCTTTTTTCTTCCATTATTTGTAAATAATTTTCGAATGATTAGTGGAGGTTAATGATGGACTTTTTCAATCATTTAATGTCTCCTCAGCAATTATTGTGTTATATTCAATTATAAATGGTTTATGATAACATAAAAGTCCATCGAAAGCCTGAAACGGTTGATTCTAAACAAAAATGGAAACAACAATGCAGCGCCTCCAAAGACTAATTAAATTATTTGATTCTGTTTTTTTTTTATTAATATTTTTTTTTCTGTAATCATGAGTGATCGAGACTATTTAGTGCATAAATTTTATTGTACATTTGTTTCTAGGATTAATCCAATTCTAGTCACTTTATCATTATAAGATGAATCAATTTAATAAAATATTGAGAAGAAAAGTTTTTTTTAAATATCAATGAGTACAATTATTTTTTCTTTCTCCTTTTTCTCCCTCTTCAATTTAATATTTCCACCCCCGCTTCATTTCACTCCACGATGGAATAAATTAACGTCCAAAACAAACGAGGCACATGTCAACTACAAGCATGAATATCATATTTTATATCACTATATGAATGTCATAAAAAAAATCCTTCTTTTTGACGCCTCAAAGATCTAATCATGATTGACTGTGAAAGTTTAAAGTTGTATCACGACACATGGCATATCGAATGATTACCATTTGAGAACACACGGATGGTAGCGTTAATATATATTACATTATATATAAATAGCCTTTGGGTACCGTTTATTAGATCCAATTTTAGATAGAATCTTTTTCATTAGTCAACGAGCCATAACACCAGTCAGTAAAAATTGATAGATAATATCAGTATCATTCAACTAATTACATAAAATTCTAGACAAACAACATTTGTTTCTCCAATTTTCTAAAATTCACAATATGAATGACAAAGTGAAAAACGTTCTGATCAACAAATGAAATTTATTTTTTCGTCAATTGAACAAACAACATCTCTACGAAGTTAACACCAAATTCATCGGATCACTATGTAGTGTTGAACATAACCTACAATCATACCTCGTACATTTATTTCTTTTCCTCAACACGTAATTACATACAGTGTTTTAAAAAGTGTGTGTGGGACATTATTTATCGTACACAGTCTATCTAATCATTATATCATGTTGTGTATATGACAGTAGCACGCAAAATCGGTGGCACGTGTATTATTGTTGATGATAATGATGGTGGTGGCCACGGTGAAATCCTCAGAAATTAGGCAGCTGAATGGTGAATATCAGTTTATTCATATGCAAGGAAATAAAGTTTGTCGGGTGGATCTTGCATATTGTAACGTACCAATACCACCTGGACGTGTGCCATGGGGGTCTCATACATACAGTGAGGGGATTGAAAACTCAAACACATATACAATACAAAAATGATTTTTTTTTCGGTAAACATGTACGAATAAGATAATGTGAATGTAAAAAATGTGTTGGGACGATTACATTACTGAAAATTGCGCATGGGGGTGAGCTTGTGTGTGCGTTATCCAGTGGCATGGTTAATTATAATGCGATGATGCACCACCGGCGGCCATTGATATTCAACTTGAGAGGGGAGTGAAAGAGGCCCACCATTAGGGGTGTTGGAGCCAGCTGATGTATAGGACATGTAACGCCTCGCATAACTGAATGATGATAATGTCATCCTTACTGAATGCTCATACTCGAATGTATATTAAAGCTAATTTAATAATGTTGTTTCAATTGTGCAACGAATATTGACCCAGGGATAATTAGGGATATTTATATCAAAGAAACTATATTGAATTGATATTTATGGTGATTGAAATTTATCGATTTTTACAGTTAGTCATAAACGGATTTTCTGTTGATGTAAAAATGTTTAATTTAAGATATCAAGTTGGATGGATAGGTGAGAAACTGTATTGGTCATGTTTTAGTATATTTTTATTCTACTTATGATCTAAAAAATTTTCGATGACTCTACGATTTGTAAGATTTTTTGCCCACAGCAGTTCTCTGATCGAAGAAGAGACCAAATGCGAATTTTTTCTTGTTGATTACTCCATGTTAACGCTAAAGGCATGAAATAGCCGTTATTATTCGAACGATTACATCTGTAAACCGGCTGGATGTATGAAAAAAAAAGGTAAAAATCAAATATGCCCAATCTCGTCTGGAAATGATTCTTTAATGTTGCAAAAAAAAAAAAAACAGTGGCGACCCAGAAAATCGAATATGAACGCAGTTCAGTTAACATTTTCATACATAATAACTTCTACCTCGATAAAAGCATTGAAAATCATTTTTATGGAATCGTTTCCACATAAATAAATATTTGTTTTGAGTGTAAATAGCAAGGTGAATGTAAATGTGTATTAAACACAAAATCACCGGAACAAATGCGGATATGTACGGCAATTGAAGTCACAGTAAACGTATATGCAATTTTGTCGTTTATTTCACGTTGAAGGTGATTTCACGGTTCAGAAGAATCCTCTGAGACTGGTATCGCAGACAGGATTTAGGTGAGGCCCATCCGCTCTTTTTCATTCTGGTTAACTTCAACATTAAATTTCTCCCACCAATCTCTGCTAAATGTACATTCCTACATAAAAGTTTCTCGATAATTACTTCGCATGGAAACAATTCGACTTATTTCTACAATAAATCATGAACGAATGAAAAAATTACGAATGAAAACATATTTTTGAAAGGAAAGAACGGATGAAAAAAAAAAAAATAATATTTTTTGATACGACAAACAGTCACCGGATGTTCTCATAGTGGTGTTCGTATACAGAGAGGAGAGATGAGGGCGAGGGGTTATGTGATATCTTCGTCCAGAGTTACATATTATATATAGTGTACATACGTATGGTCGAAAGTGAACGCTCATTTTTGCGGTGGTCTTGGTCCGACGAACCGTTTGTACAATGTCAGCCTCGTGAGACACTTCCTCACCTGCATCTGTTACATATAAATTTTTTTTCTCCACTTTCTTCTCAAATATAAATTTCAGAATTCACTTGGACATTGTTCCAAACCCTTCCTATGAGTATTTTAATACCCAAAATCCTTTTTTCGTCACCGCAGACGTTGGTATTCACATACCCAAGTTTACACGCACCAACAAAAAAGTTTTATTTGACACATTTCGAAATAAAACTCGCTATGGAAAATTAATGCGCCAGTATCGTTATTTGTGCACGGGTTCAACTCAATCGACGTAGATTGTCCACGAAGAAAGATGAATTTTTAAGCTTCTTCAACATCAGACATCAGTGAGTCTGTTTAGTTTAATTTTGTATACAAGATAAATCTATGTATGTAAATTATCATTTTTTTTCTTTTTTACTTTTATTCTTTCTTCCGATTTTTTATACTTGCGCCTTTTTTTTGGTTTATGGCACGTGTCTTGGAACGCGTTGCTACCTGTCTTACTCGCGTAGAGAGGTTATTTATCATATGCGTGACTGAAATACACAGCGTGTTCAAATAATTTCACTTTTCATTTATTTATTTATCATCTGTTTCGCGTAATATTTTTTTGCATATTTAATTTTTTTTTTCGCGATTTAAAATAACAAATAATCACATCTCACTGTGAAAATAATTTGCACGTTAATTACTGAGAAGAAAATTCATTATAAACAACACATGAAGAGGGAAAAGAAATTATTCAATATTTATCGAAATACCTTCAGGAATTTTTTTGTTTCTCATGTTTTTTTTTTTTTTTTTTTTTTTTCATCTTTCCTTCTTTTTTTCTTCATGTAATTGATGGAGCAGAAGTCACGCGAGGATATATCTAAATGTATTTTTAGAAACCACTTGAGTGTGTCGTTCGGGCACAGACCAAGTATACATACAAGGAGAGAAGGAAGGTAGAAAAGGCAGAAGGATTGAGAAAGAGAGAGAGGAAGAAAGCGCAGAAACGAATGAGGGGGAGAGAGTTACAGATGAGAGGTGAAGAAAAAAATCGAATAAAACAAATAAAAGAAATAGAAATGGAAGAAAAAAAAATGAATACACAGTCGTTCGGACATTAAGGACTCGGCAGTCAAGGCCCAAAACTCGCTTGGTTGGGCAAATTGCGGTTCATTCGCTGGCAAAAGGAGGCACACGTATATATATGTACATCTAACTGTCGTGTCTTGTTCGTAAATCATCGTCCCCTCTATACGATAAGCCATAAATATGAACGCTGAACAATTGACACTGCTGAAATTTAATGCGACAGTAATACTCGTCTCGCCAGTTGACAAAACACCAAATGAAAAAAATAAAAGTCATAAATACGAGACGTATACAATCATGTTTATCAATATCGAGAAAATTGTCTTCACCTTTTTTTTTTGAGAAATGAGAAATGAAAAATTCATTTTGATACCGGTCAATGTTGCAAAGTGTAAATTGAAGAGTGTAAATAAACTTTTAAATTTGTTGTGTCTTCTTTAACGTATTTTTATCTGTATGGTGCTTATCTGAAGTTCAGTACGGTGAATTGAATTGAATTTAAACAGAGCAGAAATAATTTTGCATAGTTTGTATTTCTGTGCTGAGTATTTTTAACTTCTCTTGCCATAACACTCTTTTACCTTATCAAAAACTTTGAACAATTCATGACCTACCGGAATTGAATTGAGAAATTCAAAAAAATTTTTAATGAAAGACCCAACATTTTTACTATCAATTAAAATAAGTCTAATTTATGACTATAAATATTGAAAGAAAACTGAAATAAAATTACCAATTGTCATCGTTAATAATCAAATTCAACACAAATATTTCTATAAATACAATTCGCAATTGGCATAAAGCTGCACAATAGAGCAAAAATACATCCAACTAAGAGAGCAGAGTTGCGAGAACGTGCGCCTGCTGCGCTTTCTCTATACATATTCCATGTCATTAGCTTTTTTTTTTGTTCCGGAAATAGAATTTCTCTCTGCACGCGGTTGTGTCCTCTCCTACATAGCGGATGATGCAGACCATTTAGAATTGCCTTGTGGAGTACGTGGAACGTAGAATGAAATAAAAAAGTGAAATAAAATAGCAGCAAATGGAATTGAACTTGTGTATATATTCACTCTCCGAAAAAGCTTTCATCTCCCTCTCTTTTTCAACATCTATGTACTCCACCCCCTTTAAAATATCGTCTGGCACTTCTATAAATAACTCCTTGTCAAGACTTGTATGTATACAGATTTATATATATTTTTTTTATGCAGTTCCATGATGAAATAAAGAAAAAAAGAAAAATCAAGAAAGAATGAAAAAGTGTTGGAGAAAACGAGTTGCGGCTTTCTGTATCGTATGTATGTTTATGTGTGCATATATATATAATGATCGCGCGCACGTGTCTAACGAATTTACAGTGAAGGGACGCACGAGCTAAACTAAAGCGCCGGTTTCTCACTCGCGTACGTGTTTGAGCATGCGCTCTGAATACGATACACATGTAAGTTTATATATCCATACAAATATGTGTTCTCAATATTGCGAGTGATGATGATGGCGAGTGAGTATTCGCACAGAGCAAGAAGTGACAGGTTCGTCTGTGCGAAACTCTGCGTCTTGCAAATTTTTTGTTTACTGTGCGTGAAATTTTGCTTCCTACAAAACACACACTGAAATCAATTCATAATTCATCATATTTTTTCGCTCGCTTTGAAATTTTTAATTTTTATACTTTAAAGTACACGAAAATTATTTATTTATTGGAATTGGGGAATAATTGGGGGATAATGTTGGCTGCACGTCATCGGTAAGGGAAAAGTACGAAGGTTTGGCACGAGAATGAGTTGTGATTGAATATAAAAAATATTTTGGTGTGATTGAAAATGATGTTGAACTTTGGTTGTTGGATGTGTCATTTTTTCCAGATCGTCTCTTTTTTTATTCGTTCGCTTATGTTACATATACGGGATTTAAAGATGTGTACATGAGAAGAAAAAAAACAAGAATAAAGTAGAGAGAAAAATGAGAAAAAAAAAGTATTGTCAAGTCTTCTTTGTTTCGTTCGACTTGAATTTCGTTCTCTTTAGCTTGCAGTATGGTAGCTTGCGGGACACTCTTCCTGGTGTACTCATATCATATTTTTGTTTAAATCTCTCTCAGGGCGGTTTTATATTCGCTCAATGTGCCCTCATATATTGTGTACATAATCCTGGTTTCATGTGCGTATATAAAATTACATTGCACAAACGTGACAATCTTTTGTCTTTTCTCTGTTCATCATTGTGACTTTCTTTCCAAATCAATAGAATTTAATGGGACGGAAGTCAATTTCCTTATGAATGGACAGAAAAAGAAAGACAAAAAATGACAAACCTGCAGATAAGTTTGTGAATTTTTTCACTGTAAAATTTATTTCTTCTGATTTTTTATTTTTCTCACTGTTTCTTCCATTTCTTTATAATGATACCAGGAATGAAGTCGCACCTTAAATAATTTTTTTTCTTGAATAGAATATTCTTCCCCACTGATTACTGCACTATTGCATTCGTAATCGCCCACCGTGCTCTTGCCAGTAATCTGCACGCAGGTATAAGCAAACCGAGGCCGCGCGCGCATCACTCGGTATGTATAGCCTACGAGCAATGCAGCAATTTTCATCACGAGAACGCTAAAATGCCTATGGCTATTGAGTGCACAAGAGGAACATCATGGGACTTTGCGCAGCATCATGGAACTCGTCGGAACTCGCGCAATAAACTTGCTTCACACACACACAAAGTAACACAGAGAGGAATGGGAAAGAGAAAAAAGGAGATCACTTTTCTCAGAATGAATTTCTTCTCCAATATTTTTTTCTCCTTCCGTTTTTTTCCTCTTCAATTGCTTTGTGTACATGTTCATTCTATTCGTCTTGGTTTTACCATTAATATTACAACCTTTCGTTACGAAAAATAAGAGAAAAATTAAAACTTAAAAATTTGTAGAATTGTATAGACGAACATTTTTTGTCGCAAATATGCATATTAAATGATTTATTCATTATTCAAAATTGCGAACATTATCCCAGAGACGCAGAATTTTTTGTGATTTTTTTTCTACGTTGGAGTTGTGTGAGTGTAGTCCTTTTCATTTCAGGAGAAATAATGTTTTCATATTTATGACTGCGTAATCATCGATGTTTAGTGAGATACGTCGCTTGATTTTTCAGTCCGTCATTTAGGAATCAAAAATAATCCACCCTAGATTGAAAATGGTCGTGAAAATTATTGTAAAATGAAAAAAAATGGAACAGCAAAGTGCAATAACTTTCCTGTAATTATAAAGAAAAAAAAAATTCATAACGTAAATACAAATTCACTTTTGCTTCGTAGAAAGTGAAAGGAAAAACTCATGGTTGAATGTATCATTAAATTCGCGGATCGTTAGAATTCTACAGTGAACTTTTCACACTGACCTCGGACAAGATCACACACGTGCGAAGCATCCGGATGTACGTTCATACGAGGTCAACTCACGGTGAAATAAACTGGTGAACAGAGTTACAGAATGAATCATCGCAGTGCGTGTACAGGGGTCTACTTCAACAGAACATTCTTCAGTAAACACATGTTTCAATGATAACAAAATTGAAACGAATAAAAATTCGTCTTTAATGAATGTTCGAGAGAAAAATAATCGGGAAAACTACGAGGATAAAATTCAAAGCGATAATTGAAAATTTATTCGAAAAACTGCTGTTTCCGTTTGTGCGACAAGTTGAACGTTCGTGTGTACAAGAAAATTCAGTGTCAAACGATTTCCTTTATAATTTTTTTCATTTCTTTTTGTTTCTTCACCGCAAGTTGAAGGAACCATTTCTTCCGGATATGTTTGTGCACAGTGACAAAAAGAGGGTATATGTGCGGCGTGCGACACAGGAAATGGCTTAGAGTCAGATACATATGCAGGAGTAGTTGAAGGGTGTGCAAAGACCCTCGTCCTATGTCACCGTATCGCTGTCGTTGTCGAAAAACCATAAATAGAGTTTTTTCAAATGAAGGGGAACTGAATCGAGTGGGGTGACCAACCACATGAGAAGTTATATGATAAAAAAAAAGAATGTCCATATTTCAACGAAACTTTTGTATCCCACGTGTATAATTTTTCTGCGTTTTTCCGAAAAATGTCAATGAAAATGATTCTAGTTGATGCAATAGCCAAGATTGTACTGATAAAAATTATTATGCCTCCCTTTTTTTCTTCTGAATTTACTCGACAATCATTCAATTATCATACGTGACGTTTACTATTGATGAAAATTAATTTTCCAATAGGGAAGAAATTTAAAAATAAAAAAATTCCATTTATCTTCAATCTGCAGTGAAGGATTCCATTGAATCTGTAGTTTATCCCAAAGTTCACATACAAAAATGGAAGAAAAAAATCATCAGAGCCAGATGGAGAATATTTTCCCTGATCAAAAAACTATGTAAAGTCATGTTTGAATTTTTTCTGCCTCCATAATTCATCTAACCGCAAGGAAACAATGTGAAGAATTCGATTAGAATCAAATACGAAGAGGAATCCGTTGAGATTTGCTGCAGGAATACATTTCAAGATTGGTAAAATACACAAGGAAGTAACAACAGTTGGTACCAGATTTAACATGCAGTTACTCACAGTAACTACATGAGGAAGACAAGTTGAATATATATAAATATACATCTGTGAATTAATATAAAGAGAGAGAAAAAAAAACAAGTGGGTTTTATTCGCTCATCGCATCGTCACGGTCAGGAGAAATTAATGAATATGAATTTCTCATTCACAAAGTTTCTTGGCACACTCGCAGACCCTTTTTGTTTTTTTTCTCTCCTTCTTCATTTCTATAATCATTCCACGTTAAACGAGTGAATACATATCTACCTACACAACCACAATTAACTTGCCACATATCTATTTTCACTTGAAAAAAAAAAAGAGATGAAGTACGAAATTCCCACCTAATGAAGACATTATAAAGCTATTTTTTTTCCTGGTTAATTTATTGGATGTCTTTAAAAATTAGCCACCAGCTTGAGTGATAATAAATGTCGTAGGGATTACTATAAAATATTTAAATCATCCATAGACATAGAAAATTGAATTATTTCAGTAACATTCGATGCAATTGAGAAAATTTTCGTTGGAATTCCTCATTTTTTTTGCATTTAAAATGAAATCACATTTGAAACCAAAAAAAAGTTTCCAATAGAAAATTTACAAGTCGAATATGAAAACAAAAACAAATTTTTAACAAATAAATAATTTCGTAATCTAAAAATACATCGAAAAATTTTACTTTCGAATTTGAATATTTCAACTCTGCAAAATATCAGAACGACCATAAATCAGATTTCCGAGATCCGATTCAAATCATTTCTCTTCTCAATGTGTAAGTATTAACTACAAAGAAGTACAATAGCATAACAATATATATATATATATACATGAAGAGGGGATGGGTGACTTGGTTGCACGCGAGTCATGCTCGGTTAAACGCGGTTCGAGGAAGAGTCGAATTGCGCTTTGCGGTCAAGGATTCTCACATTGACATCCGTTGCCAAGTGGAAAAATAAATCGTCATGACAACAATCTCGCTTGACTTATTGTACATTCACATATAATAAACCACATGTATCTGTCTCCAAAATAATTATTTAATTCTACCAATTATTTAAACATCAATAACACAATTCCCTGTAGTTTATTCAGCAATTGAGATCAATAATTCCACACAATTCCATTCAAAAATTATTCCATTCAATATCATCTTCAATAATTTCTTCCTTTCAAAATTTCGATTCAATACCGCACGGCATTAAACTTATTGATACACCAACTTGCGGTATTTTCTCCATGAATATGTTCAAAACGTCTATGGACATTTATTTATACACATACCCATGTGTAATATTACCACAGTATTGTGTGGTACACACATAAATGTTTCTTCGCACATACAAACTCTGTGAGAATTTCATACGAACGTAATTCTCACTGTCTATGTACTCATAACGCTCACGACACGATTAAAATCACTGATGATAATTATAAAAATAAAATAATTAAAAATACAGCAATTACAATTACAATGTCAATGTACAACATGAAACAAGAAGGAAGCAAAAAAAAAGAAAATAACAACTGCAAAAAAAGAATAATAATAATTAATTAATCATGAGCTTAAACAGTTAGAAAAATGAGAAAAAAAAGGTCATTGACATACACGGTGGTTTAACACACATTTTCATCGGAATTCTCTTCTTGGCACTTGAAAGAAATTTTTTTTCTTTTCTTTTTTCATCAGACACTCGCATACATACGTCAGAAAAAAAAAACGAATGTATGTGTGAAACTTTTCTTTGTATTTATAGTGAACCCACCCATTTATATGTAATATATAATACATATGCTACATACACGAGTGTTTGTATTTATATGAGATTTATTCTATGGTGCATACTGTGGTCGCCGTTAGTTCACAATCGCGTTATTGCTATGAGGTCATTCATCCTGCAAATGGTTTTTTTTTTCGTGAACGTATAACACGAAACAGAATTTAATTTTCACATTAATTCTCCATATACATTCATACATGCACAAAACGAATCGTAAACAAGTTTAAACTTGCTCACTGCAGTTTGAATAAAGAAAAAAAATTCAGTCGTTGCATTATTTCTCCACTGTTGCAACACGAAAAAAAGTGTCGATGCAACATTTAGGTATAAATACCAAGAATTATTGAATGATTATTGAACTGATAACAAGAATCATAAATAATAACGTAAAATTTTTTATCATTACCAGATTATTATATTGAAAATTAATTTTTGTTCACTGTGATACAACGTTCACTATTGTTCTCAGTAGCGTTCATTCACAGAACGTTTGAATCTAGGCTAGTACCGACTTCGCTAGTTGGTATAACTGCATGCAGTAAAGTGCATAACACGTATACAGAACTTGTGCAGTGTGCAGACTAGGTTATATTAGTATAGAGTCGCCTTTTACCTTCCGCCATCAGTTACTCTTCAGCCTCCATAAGAGATAGTGCTCTTCCCGTTGAAATAGATGAATAATATTTATAACATTCACTACAATCTATTGTAATTTCATATTAAAATTAATCCACTGAAAAAAATCGTTTTCAAAAAAAAATAAATGCGTTAGAAATTTTCCAAGTTCTCATCATCAGAGGTAATAAAGGTCAGTGTCTGAATGATTCGATAAATAATTTGATGATAGGCAAAGGATTTTTTGGTTGTTTTGAATTTGTCTATGCCGTGCTTGCGGGTTATGTTGAGAGATGAGACATGCGCAGTGGCGCTGGTTCAACCAGTGCTTAACACTAGCGAATCACCAACTCGTACGAGTCTCAATTTATAACAATCAATAATGATTGGCGATGTAAATTGATAATATCTGATAATGAATCATTGTTGAAGAATTAAAAATGGATTACAGGACGAACTATTGTTGTTCTTGGAAAAATTAAGAGATGAATTGCTTTTTACCTGATTAAAATTCATTATTTATCTTATATCGGAAAAACATTGATTTAATTCCATTTAATAGTAAATTCTAGAAAAAAAAAATTTTTAATAAATGAAATCAGGTGCATTTTACATTAAAATGACAAAACAGAAGTGACTCAGTTGTCATGAATCCGATAATTCTAAAAGTGAAATATCCACCTGCATAAAAAAAAATGTCACTGGAAATTATCCCATTTGTTTTATTATTGACGTTTAAATGTCTCTTATGCAGCAGATTTATTCATAACTTCGCGTTGGGAAATCGAATATCTTCATCGGTCGGAAATATTCTTCATTGACGACCTTCACCCTGTATTTATACTATACATATAAACAAAAATGGCGACGGTATGGAGGGTGGATGTTGCGCACGCAACTGAAAGAGATCCCCATTAATATTCTCCAACTTGCTGTAATGAGCAGAAGAGAGATAGAGAGTTTGCGACCCCTACGCAGCGAGCAATGAACTTATCGATTAGCTATGACAGTGCTTGAACGTGCTTTATTCCACCGACATATCAGCGATTTATTTAGCCATGAGCGTACGACGAGTGACACCACGTTGTGTCAATTATATGAACAAATTAAATGGTGAAATGAAAATATATATAACAATTGTAACATAAAAGAAGTTGCCGTGGCTAAGTGCGACCAGTGAGTCATACTAGTTTATTACAATTCTCCAAACTTCGCCAATGACATACTAACACAAGAAAAGAGTCGTAAGTAATTCAATATTTTATTCGTTAATATTATTTTTTTTTCCTTCAATGTAATCAGTCCCATTGTTATCTTGTCATTAAAATTCTGGAGGTTACGAGCGAATTATCTTGATTATTCATTCTGAAGGATAAACAATTTATTATTGTCATCACAGAATTTTTGAGAATAATAAATAGGAATAAATGTTTATATAAATAAAACGTGGAAGTTGAAATGAGTGCAAGATAAAAATGTTCTTTGTCAATTTCACATTGCATGTATTCATACTTCAATCCAAATGACAATTACTATCTTGGTTATAATCCTCAAGGTTGGACAATTTTATGATGTCTGAAGTTTCGCGAATGTTGGGTAATAAAACATAGTTCATGAAATAAAATATTATGAGCAAAATTATCAAGCGGAATATTTCAGTGAATGTCGCTCGTGAATATGTTTCTGACGAATAAATTGTTATCATCAATAGAATTGTAATTCACCAAAAATTTATTTGCAGATTATGACTGTGAGTATCATATGATCCAAAAATATTTGAAAATAGTGAAGAGTGTATGCAAAAATATTCTTCTCATAAATAAAATAGACAGTTGAAAAGTAAAATATTGAGTAATTATTTCAATGAAATGTCAGAGTAACTGTTATCCTCATAAGATTTTCTTTCACCGGATGATGAAGACATACAAACTGATATATCCGTTATAACGGCACTTCAACCGACAACAATAAACCATCAATATATATTTATGTATATTCTATTTTTCATACTGACTCGAGACATTAGTTACAGTCATGGTGGCGTCGAACGGTCTGATAATACAACAGTGACTTTATGCGATACACCAACGTGTTTATGTATATCTCTTCTACTTTTTTTATTCTTCAATATACATAAGACGGTATGAAGTGTTGTCATTGATCATGACCTTGCACGTTTCGACGTATGTTTTGTGATTTCTCAGTTGCACACTCGCACACGATTACCAATGAAAGCGCAATACAGTTTATTTTATCACAATATGTTTCAATTTTGTTTGGATTATTTTTGTTAAAACACTTTGGATTTCTCCAGTTTATTTTATAATTTTTTTTTTCTTTCTGTTGCCAGTGCTCGTTTGGCAATGGAGGAGGGCAGTCGTGACAATTGTGAAGAAAGACCACCGCGGTGTAGTGCACGAAGACGGTTGTTCGTCGATGAAGGAGATGGCAATGAGAACAATGACGAAATCAACAGAAATCAAATGGGAAAAATTGACAATGAGACAAATAGTTTCATTGAAGAAACACGAAAGGATATGGAAATTGTGAGTGTGCAAAAAAAAAAATAAACTGGAATGACTTTTTTTTCTATACAATGTTTGATGTTTTATAACTTTTGTTTGATATATCGAAGGCTAAGGAACGATGGAATTTTGATTTTGAAGAGGAAGAGCCATTGCCTGGTCGTTACGAATGGGTGAAAATAAACGAGAATTTTTCAGATGATATTCCAAATGCAAATTCACCAACTAATGACATCATCGCACATGATACGTCCAATGAATCAGAGGTGAATGAATTTGATATTAAATCAACAAAGGAAGACTGACATGTTATATTTATATATTTATCACTTTCTTTTTGTGAATTATTTATTCTTTCTTATCAATTCTATATTTTACATTCTTGATCGCTGCTTTATCCAGCAAATTTATACAAAAAATAAACCAAAAAGTATCGAATTAATGATTCGGGAAGGAAGGAATTTCAGTTATTAAATTGAAGTGATACTTGATATTGATTGATATTAAATTAAATTTAATTGTATATTTGAAAAAGAAAAGACAACTAGATGAGTTAATAATTGACTAGTCTCACGTGATGTATATCACGTCAATTACTATACATTTTTTTTTCTTTAAATTGATAAATCAATTGATTGAAACATCAAGAAAAATAATCTATCTGAAACGTGATATTATGATAAAATTGGTTGAAGAACAGAGCAAAAAAGACACTATCATAAAAAAAATAATCCAATGAGTGCAATAAGAACAATGAAAGCAACGAAAATAAAAAATTTTACAACGTGGTGAATGACCGAAAAGAAAAAAATATTTATCTCAATTTCATATGTGATTAAAAAATAATAATAAATCTATCGACATGTAATAACCAAGATCGTCAGTTTCTTTTTCATTCATCCCCTCCCAATCCTCTGATAAAATTAACCATGAAACACTCTCAACTGAGAAAAAAAAATAAACATAATGAAATAATTTTAGTGTGTGCGTTGACAGAATTTATAAATCCCGGATCACGATATTTAGTCACGTTATTCTAACGGTCACAATTTGTTACGAGGCATGGCCGTGTCTTTCGTCATCAGACAGTGCTCACATTCAAGCATGAGACAAAGTGAGAAAGCGAATGAGAGAAAGGAAGAGAGGAAGGAAGGAATGAACAGGGATTGAAAAAAGTTTATCGCACTTTGAGTTATGCACGAGGCCTAGTTCTTATACTATTTCACATACATCGTACAGCAGTGACACATCTGTCGTACCAATCTTTTTTTTTTCTCTAAATGACGTCTGGCTTCACTCTAAATATTTCATAACACTATATCTTGACGACACATATACATATATACAAATATTCTCGTGTGTACGTTTAATATCCATCGCAATTTAACAAATTTATGCTCGACAAATAACTTAAAAAAATTCCCCGACATTCTGAAGGTCACGAATAAATTTGCATCGACTATAAAACTTCATATCTCGATGCAATTCTTTCTTTCATCTCTTCTCCATTTCAAATGAATTTTGTGGAAATAAACGAAATGACATAAAATGAAATGCGCAAAAATTTTGCACCAACGTAAATTTAATGAGGATAATTGCACGGCAAAAACGATGAGAATAAATTCATATTCTATGTAAAACACAACAATGGCATAAAAACAAAACACGAATCAAACAACCTGCACGCACATAAATTTCTACCAGAATACCTTACATACAAATATAAATAAATCAAGAAGTCTGTGCGACAAAACACCTGGTGGTGATTATACAAAAAAAAAAATTAATTCTACATCTAAAACCCTGAATTCGCATTTATTTTTGTTCCTCCACCCATTTTTATTTTCTCATCTTACAATGTCTTAAGCTCATTTCAAGCGTCTTAAACCTTTACCAGCATTGCACTTCCGTTCCGCGAAATTCCCACGGAAGTCTCTTCACAATCGTGAACACAGCACAACAACAATAGGAATTATTCAAATAATTATGCGTACAAATTCAATCGTATTGTTCAATGATGCATAAAAAAAAACACACAAAAACGAGGATCCGAACAAGTTTTCAGACAATAAAATTTTCGTGTTTTGCGAAATTTAATTGCAAGACAATTGTTTATACACGACTGTGTATCAGGTGAAAGGAATGACACGATGATGATAACATTTGTGACATATATATAGCCAATATCTATAGTTATTTTTAATTAGGTCAACGTAGTAAAAGCACATAATCACGATATGCACAAAACAGGTTTCAATATCAGGTTTAATTCTTTGATAAACTCTCATTTTTCAATTTATTGTTAATACAAGATATTGCGTGAGTGTACGACACTTGTGATAAGTATAAACATGAGGGAGTATGGGTGAAAGAAAGGTAGATGTGGAGAAAGATAAAAAGGGCAAAGAGGGAGAGAAAATAAGAGAAAGAGCGAAAGAGAGAATATGAAAGCGAAAGCACACTCGCGCTTTTAACCCAGATCTCGTTTTTCTTTACCTTGAGCCCGTTATAATAAAGCCACCCTGCACGCGCGTGAAAGATTAATTTATATCACGAGTTTGCAGCCTCGTTTGTATAGAACTACATAGCAAACTTGGCGGTGTGATAACGCTCACTATTAAATGCTCACACATATATTTATGTGTATGTATATAACATGTATAATTTACATTTAACGAACAAACATGGGTAATGTATGTGTACCTATACGTAACGTTACAGCAGGTGCTTCCTTTTATTCTTATCCATTTTTTTTTCTCTTCCGAGAGTAAATAATGAAAAGTTTACGCAGATGTAACTGTATGTCATACAGAAATTTCCGTCAAGTTGATATTACATTAAAAAAAAAAATATTTAGTTTAATGAAATGAGAATATAATTTTTAGGGGAGTTTTTGAATTCAGTTGTCTTTTGATTCAATCGAATGGACCAAATGCAGTGACTCAAAAGATAAATCAACAATTGTTTATAAATGTTTCTGACGAATTTCTAATTCAATCGAATATTCATATGTGTGTTTCAAAATTTGTATGAAATAAATAACGAAAGAAATTGAATTGAAGAATAGAATAAATTATAAATTTTTTTCAATTCCAATGAACTTTAACATTTTGATAACATTCAGTGGAGAATTTAATATCTATAACCAAAATCAATGAATGTATTTCTCATTATAATGATGATGTTTGATTCAATAGAGAGTTCATTTACTCACTGAAATTAAGACATTTTTATTTTCAATGTTAAAGTGATAATGGATATATAAATAAAGCGAAATATTGAATAACTTATCACCAACTGTATGACAGTCGTTTTTCTCTCTTTCACTGCGGTAATAAATTCATGAGAACAAAGACGTTCATTGACTGAAAACATTAATGGAGAGATAAATTTACAGAATTGAATTTTCGCGGGTGTATATCCACAGCGCCATCTGGACAATGCCAGCAGTGTTTTATTTCATTTCCCTCCCACTTCGCTGACCCCCGCGTTGTGTAAACATACACATAAATGGATATATACATGTACACACTTATATAAATGTGTATCTAGCGTTGAGCGGACGAGTAACCTAGGCTACACCGCGAGAGAGCTTCATGGCTATGATTGGCTCGCGCGTGTACTCACTTTATCTACGGTACACTCCTCGAAAGTTTTTGTATACACACAGTGGTGTATGAAAGATACAACAAAGTGTATATATATAAAAATATACATAAAGAGTCACAAGCAAGATCCGCTTTCCCGCGTTGAACGGAATACAGTGATGAAAAACATTTATTCATCTTTTGTACTTCGAATAATAATTCGATTGCTATTAATAATGGAGTTTCTATTGATTTTTCAAGATCGTTCAATTGTTATGACGGGTTTTTACCACACAAACAATTCAATGTTATTTATATCATTATTTTTCAAAGTATAATTTAATTACGCTGGTCATTTTACAAAAATAATTCTGATATTAGTCTAGAGAAAAAAGTGATAAGATATTTTTTCTTTTGAAACTGATCTTGTATTCTATTTTTGAAATTTTTTTATATTCTACGCCATATTTAATGGTTCAATGGTATTATAGCGTGATTAAGCAATTGCGCAAATGACAGACTGACTTACGGAAGAGAAACAGAGATAGATGAAAATGAGGATAAAGAGGGGTGGAGAATTATAAAGAGGAATAATTTGATGTTCATGTTGTCTTCAAGTATCATAAAGTACTTGCATCAAGTTTTTTATCTGAAGTTTTTCAAAAATGGATCACTTGTGTGAATTATTTTTTTGCAAAATTTAAGATAATTGATGTGGTTGCTTAGAGTAATTATCAGCATGAATTGAAAGAAGAATTTTCAATAGATTGAAAAAAAAATGCGTTGAGCACTCTGAGAGCACACCAAAAATAAACCGCATGCAAATCCAAAACGACTCGTTGAAGCACAATCGAATCATTAATATCCAAGATGAAATATCAACTAGTTCGAAAAACAATTTGTCTAAAACCAGTTCAAAATTTCTCAAGTATATTTTTTGACCGTCACTGCAGTTACCATAAAATTTTATCAATCCCAAATTTTTTACCTTTGACAGAGGCATTTTTTGGACTATTCACTTTGAGGGTACCCTAACTGAATGAAACTCTCAAAGAAAATCTGTTTTGTTTACCCAAAACAATAAGAATGCTCACTAAAGTTTGCATACATTTGTCGGTTGATAGTTTAAAAATATATAAAAACATCACCCGCTAGATATTTTCGTGAATCCTCTCGAGTGTTTGTATATAACATGAAGTGGGCCCTTCTTCAATATTACAGTGTTAATCATCCGTTAATTTTCAAATTACTGTTTGTATACATAGAAAAATATATCAAAGATTATATTTTCATGTAGCATTCGATGTAGTAGCACAGGATTTATATCATTTTATCGTTATCATTGTTGTCGTTATTATTTGCTCCCAAGTCTTATCATTGATGTTCTACGTATATTATGTATACAGATACATTCAATGGAGACAATTAGGATTGACAAAAATTCTGGCGGGAAGACAGGAATATAAAATTGACACAAGCTGTCATCTCTTTGTTCCATTTTGGCGACAAAAAAAGAAACAACGAGGAAGTGACAACGTTGCGCAATTTTTCTTGCAAGGGAGACCGAGAATGTGAAAACAATGGTCATTGATTTATCCGGGTCCCGAAGTCTCTTCTTGGATGTTGAAACGATCAGCTGTTCAGATATAATTTCCTACCTACAGTCGTGGAATTCCTAACCTTATATAACTCATTTATCAATCAGTCATAATACATCACGGAGAAAACGGAATTTGAAATTCTCTCAAACACCATCAGGGCCTCCATATTGTTGCCCCATAAAAATTGTCCCACTCATGTCAATGAGTTTTGTCTATTCTGTGACTATGCCAAACCAATGTTTTTGGTCGTAATCCAAACTCAGAACAAATGAACATCAATCTTCGATTTATCAAAAATTCAAATAATAATTCTATTTTCCCACCACCTCTATCTCGTACCATCAAAAATAAACAAAGAACATTACCATTACTTAAATTCCCGTAACTCCATCTTCGAATTAATTTCACGGATTAACCTAAAAAGAAAAATGCGCAATGAAACATGGCGGGTCAATGCATTAGACTCTGAAAAATCATCGCGAAAAAAAAAACTGAAGGAATTGATAGGAAAAGAAAAAAAGGCGCGAAGTTCACATATCGCTTACAATTCTCATCTCTCTGTCTTGTCTCTATCTCTATGTCGCTGCTCTTCCCGCGTTATTATATACCGCGAGAGCGCACGAGATTGTGTCTCCTCATCTCGTCTCCATTTCATCACATACAGTCATCCAACAATGATGGTGCGCTTACGCGGAGCAAAGTGTATACACATGCGTGAAGCGTTCTATGTGGCCGTTACTACGGACGACGAACGACGACGATGAGGCCAAGCATCACACTTAACTCACCGTCGCAGCAAAACGATAGTGGGAAGTATTAAAAGTATATACATCACGGCATGGCGTAGCCGGCGAGTGCGGAGAGGGGTGGAAAATGAACGCGTCGCAACAGAGTCGCGATAGGTCGAGCGAAGAGTGGGGAAACAAGTGAAGGCGTAAAACGATGTTTCCCGAATTTACACGAATATATACGATTTAACGATACGAACGAGGAGCCCGCGGATGCCCGTAGCAAACGGCACCTATATCAGTCGCCAGAGAGCGCTTCACACGTGCTGTACGCTCGTTCGCGCTTCTTAATTTTTTCATCCATTCACGCTCGCATTTGCGCAGTCTGTATTCATCAGAAGATATATATATCGTCATATATACATAACGTTTCACCACGGTATATACGCACGGTGAACAAACAAATACAACACGCGCGCGCCTTCAATTTATTAAATTTCGCGGGTATTATGGTATCATCGTCTCCAATATATAATTCTCCATTCGTACAAATATATATGTATATACATATACTGTCTATCTGTCAGCATTAGAGTCGAGTGTGTTGAGCGCGGGAAAAATATTATCGAGATATTTCCCGTTGATATTCTCGAGATAAAATTGAAATCGTCACAATTCATAACTAGTTCAACTGCAACATTGTTAATTGTTGCTATTAAAAGGTGAGGAAATCAATAAATTTGTTCTCTCCAATGTCGTGTTTTTGGAGGTTATAATTCGTTCTTCCGGGCACCGGTGCAATATATGACAATCGTAAGAGTTGATGAGTGTATTATTGACGATGGTGCATACATATATAAATATAGCAATTTATTTGTAGACGAACGAGAAAAAAAAGAAAAGGGGAAAAAAATCTCGTGGTGGAAAGTGCGTCAATAACACACAAACAAGGACGTGATTGGCCCCGTAGTGCGTGTTAATATATACGTATATTAGATATATAT
>JABMBR010004728.1:1692-77001 GCA_018881525.1 Meteorus sp. PSUC_FEM 10030008
ATGATGATGATGATGATGATGATGATGATGATGATGATGATGATGATGATGATGATGCATGGAAATGTTTATTTTTCTTCATGGAATTGGGGGGCATATTTTATGAGATTTTTTTCTCTATTTGGTCAAATGACTCTGAAGTTGAGGAGAGGAAATTTGAAGATGTGATTTTATTTCCATTTTTTTCTGTTTGGTCCTTTTGTTTATTCGATTCTGTTTCAATATTTGAATGTCGACATGTTTGATGTTGAGGGGGTCCAAGTTGAAGATGCAGACTTCACTTTTCTGATGGGGTGTACAATTGCTTGTTTCAAAAAAGGATGAGGATGGTACACGAATTTTTGTCTTCGTCGTTTTTTCTTCTGTTGTTTAATTATAATTCAACATTAAAAAATGGGAATGTTTATTTGAATGAATGCAGAATAATTTCTGTTAACAGGGTGAAATAAATAGGTAAAAATAAGTTTCGATAAACAGGAGGATTATTGAGAGGAAACAAATGAAGCACCCGTCGAATATTTTTTCATTTTCTTTTCTTCTCTTCGTAATCGTTTTTAATTCGCTTTTGATATTTGAATATTTATTTGTTTGATATTGAGTATGTTTGATTTGGAGGGTAGACATTCTTTTTTTTTCCACTCTTCAATCCTTCTCTCTTGATGGGGTTGAAAAGTATGTGGGTTTGGATGAGGACACACAATTACTTGTCGAGACTGAGAGGAAAGGGAGAGAGAAGAGGGAGATTCGAGACATGGGTTCACAGGTCGCTTTATCGAATAAATCTTTGACTTTGTGTTCGCTAGTGTTTATTCGAAGCCAATTAACCCAACGTTGAAAAAGGATGACGAGTGGAGAAGAAATTTTTGTATAATATTCAAGACTTATTTATTTATTTTTCATATTTTTTTTATACTCCTCTTCATCTCTTCTTTACCTAATTTTATTTCAATATCCGCAACGCTTTCTCCGTGTGCATTGAAATGTAATTTTTAAACATATCTTTGCCATCTTTATATACATTTTATATATTATTTTGTTTACTGTTGCAATAATCAATTTTTTTTCATTTCTTGTTGATGATCAATTTTGCTCTTCTCTCGATATTTTTGCCTTTTCATTTTTCATTTACGTAGACACGGTTGATTTACTTGGAGATAATTGTCAGTGATATATACAATAAATTCGCGTCACTGACATTATCTACATAATTAATTTTCATTTTTGATGATGAAAATGGAATGAAAAAATGTGAAACAAAATCACAATTTTATTAGATTTTATGTATTTTTAATTCGATCATGAGTCGAGCGTAAATTTCATTGTGTACGCTCGAACTTGACAAACAGAACATGAAATTAAAATTCATTAAGTTATTCCTCATCATTGTCACGTTATTATTGATGTTGCTGTTGATTTTTTGTTTATTTACGATGAAAATTTGTCCTTTTGCTTCTATTTTTCCATTTTTCCTCTTCTATTTATATATGTGAGTATTATTTATTCTTGTTATGAAGCGAACGTGTCCCGGGGCAAACAAACTCGTTGCAAGAATGTCGCGCTGCATACCTATACACCTTTCTTTTTTTTTCTTTTGCGTGTTTTTCCTTTTTTTTTATTCTCATTCTCTCCCCCGCCTTTCATCCACCCCACGCGTTGCGCCTGATCGTTTTTCCTGCAACGTTTGTATATTACAGCTTTGGACGTTCACATTGCGCGCGCATATGCAAAAAAATTTACGTTCGTTTGCTATAAATTGCGCTGCTTTAATATTTTTATATTTTTTTGTTCTTTTTTTTTTCACTTTTTCATTTCACGTCTGTTATCAATTTGTCAGGTGAATTTTCAATTATTAGTTAGCAAGGGGCAATTCTGTATGGAATTTATTTTATGGTGTGATATCGTGTGATTGTTCGGTTAATTTATTTGGAATTGTTGCAAATGGGAATAGCAGAAAATTTATGAATTTTCAATTGAACTGTTGGTCGATGAAGATTTTAATGGAAAAATCCATGGAAAAAAAAATATTAATAATTGCTGATTAATTTGATAATTCAACAATCGATTGATGATCGTTAATCACTGATGAATAAACATTAACATGACTAAACTAATTGAAACATTGAAGAATTCGATGATTCACAGGCCAAATAGATTTTCATTCTGATATCAAAATAAATTTTAACATAAAATTATTCATATTGAGTGATTCACCATCAGAATAATCGCAATTCTTATGACCATTCTCTTTCGTAGTTATATCCTGTTCTTAAAATAATAATGATACTATCGACAGTAAACTTGACATTCAATAATTATTCATACGCAAAATCATTCATTGAAACTTGTCAAAATTGTTTCCTGACATTTCCTAAAGTGTTTGTCCATATTCAGATGGGTTATTTATACGACTGACATGGATCTAACCATTTCATTCAACTACAATCCAACCTTGTCATTTTACTTTGCCCTATTACACTTCACATATCAACTTCATCGATTACAAATCCGATTTAATTGTAATCTACAGCACTAAGTGACCTTTCGTTTTTCATTTCAACTTTTTTCCTCATTCGAATGAACAAATTATCTCACATCCTGCTAAATTTATATCCTCAACATTTCAAGTTTCAACCACTAGATAAGAAGGGAAAAAATAATAATGAATAACGAATGAAATAAAATATTTATTTATGAAAATGAATAATGATGTATTGACTTCTTCGTTCACATCGAAACGTCGTGGGAAGCTTTGGTATTTCCGGATGTGGGTTGACATAATGACAGACTCGTGAGTCAATTACGAACTGGTGACACATGCATTACATTATGTCCGTGCATTATTAACAACAACCTATTTAAGTATACATATATACATTATGCATATATAGAATTCATGGAATGCACATCCGATCGTGACTTGTTCATTTATCTATTTCCACTTATTCTTCACATTCTCTTTTGACTTATTTTTATTATTTTCGCTTTCCACTTTTTTATAAATTTGTTCTCTTTGACATGTTACATAAAATTATTTATCGCAATATTTATGCGTATGATGGGTGAAAAAGAAAAATTATTTGTGGGTTTTAACTACATGACGAGGACGTTTGACATGAACAAGTTGGAAATAAATAATTTGTGACAATTTAAAATTAGATGTAATTAAATATTAATTTAGATAATTTATGCAGTGGTGCATGCAGTTATGTGGTTTTATGTGAAGGTTGACTTTGAGGTTTAAAATAAAAAGGGTAGAAAGCATTTACATGGTGACCCGCCACGCGATTGCATTGATGCACCCCTCAGCACCTCTTGATTTATCACGTCCCCCCTCACGCAATCGAGTCCAGTGACTGTGCGGGACATACGATGTGAGACAGAGAAAACACGCGCGAATTGAAGTGAGGTAGAGAGAGAGAGAGAGGGTGATGTATAGAACGTAGATCAAGAAACATGAATGAAGCGGAATGCGTGCGGGCTATCGCGCGGCCTGTGTCAGGCCTTTCGTGACCTCGTATTCATGGTTCTCAACCCTTTCTTCATTATTCTTTATCGATGTTTGATGTATTCAATAATTTTGTAGTTGGTTCTGTTTATTGTTTGTATTATTGGAATTTTGATTAAAATTTTTCGTTCAATTGTTGCGTGAAAGTTTTATTTAATGAAAATTTTTAGTAAATTTTTGGATATTTCATTTACGATGATTTTGTGTAGTAATTAAAATTCTTTCGCTCATTTAATTTTGACTTATTTGTATTAGTTCTCTTGTGGGAATGAATTATGAATGAATTGTGTGTTAGAATTATTTTATTTTTCATAAAAACATTTGAACTCTCAAGTAATTTAACTCTTCAAATAATATCCGATAAAATTCTCCAGTTTGAGTGTATTCAATACAAATTTTTTTTTCTTTTTATTTTACGTTCATATAAATCTCCTCCTCCGCTTATAATCTTCAACTCGTCTCATTCATTACTGCGTCTACTGCCACGAAAATAAATTGCCTTATCATAAACTCTTCATACTCCACTGCAAATATTATCGATTTATTTCATTCATTTTTCATTAGAATTTTTTTCTTGTGTCTACATTTATTTTTCAATCTAAATATTTCACATGTTGAAATATAATTCAACTCGTTTTCAATAAATCACAATAAATCACAATAAACTTGCAATGATGAAGTGAAGAAGGGAAAATTATTTATTGAATGAAATTTCAGTATTTTATGCTTCGTATTTTTTGTTTTTCTTTTTTCCACTCAATATTCCATTGGTTATTTCTCACTTGAATTTAGTAGGAGAATAATTTGAGTTTTGAGGTTGGTTTGTGAAGAATTTCAAAGCCCAATGTCTCTTTTTTCACATCACAATTCTTATCTCACCTCTTACACTCACACATTACCTCTCGCTCTATCATCATTTATGTGTTTTACACTCAGTGAGTGAATCGATTTGCTTTCTCTCACAGTCTATTTCTCTATCGCATTCTCATTCCCCTCTCATTTTTCTCTTAGTCTCAATTCTTTTATTTATTTGTCGCATTTTTTTTCTCTCCTTTTCTTTTTCCTTCAACTTTTTTTTTTTTTCTTTGTCATTCATTTTCTCGCTCGTTTGTTTGCGGTGGGACCAACGTGCACAGTGGGACATGCAAATGAGGCCGCGCGCACGACACTTGAAAAGCAGTGAGCGACGAATGAACACGAGAGAATCGCATTGAGTTAGCGTAGTGCGATAGACAGAATAAGATGGAGTGTTGGATATGTATGAATGTATACTTTTATGTGTGTTTTATATGTATATATATATATGAATTGTAGAGAGGGGGAGGGAGATAAAGATAGTGTAAGCGTAGAGTGTCTGAGAGCCCCTGTCCAAGCGTGTTAATGAATGATATTTTTTTCATTCAACCGCGCCCTGACCCACATTTTCTAACCGGAGACTCTCGTGCACGGCGTGGCGGTGCGCTCGCTGATGCGACTCTCCACTTTCCGATACGCGCCCGCGCGCCACACTCGTATCAACTCATAAACAAAAAGGCAAAAAAATCGATTATTATTATTATGATGATAATGATGATGATGAAAGATGAAAACAACTAGAATCATTTCTGTTTGATTTTTCGATGTTTTTGTATTCTCGTTTAAGAATATATTTTCTGTTCGTATAATGAATTGAGGCGATTGTTGAAATTCAATTTTGCATATCAGTAACTGTACTGACAACAATTGTGTTGATGTCATTTTTTTTCGTTTATTCATTTTGTTTGTGGTATTGTACGTGAGAGGAATTGAATGATGCGATAAAGAGATTGGCGACAAGGATGTGAGAATTGGATGAACATTCGAATTTTGTGAATATTATCATGCGATTCAATAAAAAAATTCGTTGATTATTCTGTATTTTCAGTTGTGGTTGTTTTTTTCTTCGTTTATAGAATGTTTGAGGGTAAATAAATTTTCATGCACGAATGAGTGATGAGTATTTATCATTTTTTATTTAATAACAGCAATAATAAATAAATAAATTGGCTGTGTGACATTAATATGGGTGAGGGGTGATGGAAAATTTGCGCGGGAACGACGTAAGCTCTCGTGAGTTGTACCAAACAAGGTCGTTAAAATAACGATAATGCGTTGGCGAGTGCCAAGTCATAGCCCCACATTTCGTTTCGCCCTTTCCTATTTAAATTAATGACTGTCGCGACCAACTAGGATTTCATTCGATGTATATATGAATTTAAGTTGCGTTGATGCTTATATAGAGGGAGGAGAAGCAGAATGACACAGCAAACGACACAACGACAACGACAATATATCCGCGACATGGACGATGCCAAGGGGGTCGTTACCCCCGCGTGGTACACGCACATGTACATATACCACGCGCTTGACGCTCGCCATACTCAACGCCCAATGCTTTCTTCTTTCCCTGTTTCATTCCCTGTTTCATTCCCAAAACCTCTCTCTATATTCTAAACTATCCCAGTATATAAAGTGAGCGCTCGTAAATTTTAGCTATACGAAATAACATTAATTGCCTCGCTATATGCATTAAAAATTGTTTTTTTTTTCATTCCCTCTTTTTTTTTAACTTTAGTTCTCCTGTTTTTCATTTTGTTTCTTCTCTTTTTGTTCATGAAATATGATATGTGACGGGTTTATTTTTCGAAAATGGTTTGAAAAATGTCTGCGACACTGTGTTGATAAAGAAAGCTTTTAAATTTGTATGAATATATTTGGGGGGGGGGGGGTGAATTTTTAGCTTGTGGCATCATCAATTTGACATTATTTCCCTTGTTTTTTCGAAACATTCACATGTTGATATGAATTTAACAATAAGAATTGAAAATTGTTGAATAAAGACAATGTTAAGTTGATAAATTTTGTTGATAATAAAAGTTATGTGAAAATGTCTGATGGGAATTTTTTTTTTCGAATTAGAAATTGATTTTACGATTTGTTCTCATGATTTTTTGAATTTTTTTACAGTAGGCGGAAGAACTGGCACTGGTGGTGCACCGCTTTATGGACGAATAGTGGCCGAAGAACCGCTACCAGTATGCGGCAGTGGTGCGGGAAGTTGTGGAGTTGGTGCTGGAGGTGTACCTCAAGAAACGCCTGCAGACATTCACGCGATGCAAGCAAGGATACCACACAGATTTCGTGATCCAGCAACTGCGCCACTACGAAAACTCAGTGTTGACCTCATCAAGACTTACAAGCACATTAACGAGGTGAGAATGAAAAAAAAAATTAATTCAGTTGATAATTATTTTACAATGATGACAAAATTATTTTGACGCGAAAATATGGCCTAAAAATTAGACAGTAAATCATGACAATTATGAAAAAGAAATTTTTCATGTGTCAGTTTCGGGATTTTGTCGTTTCTCTATTTGATGAACATAAAATTCTGATGAAATATTTGTGCGGTGAATTTTTTTTTTTCAATTTTTTTTAATTATTTCTTCATCACTTTTTATAATGTCACGGACATACAAAATTTGTGGGTTGATTTAATGTCCCAACAACTGATCTACAGATGTATGAATTTCATTTGGTCTAACTGTACTGTTGGATTGGTGGTGGTTAAACGGCCTGTCATGCTGACAGCCCCGAGAACAAGGTGGGTAACATAGACGAAAGTACAAAAGAGAGAAACAACGGGATTGAAACGACCACAGGGAAAATCGTGCTGTGTATAAGTTCATGGGTATGTCTGTGTCTGTGTGGTGAACGAACGAACGAACGAAGCAGCGATAGAGGATGTGAAGAGGGTGACTTGTGGCGCCTGGCGATGTTCAAGTTCGCTCATCCGTTGAGTCGTTACGTTGGGTTTGAATGTCCAGCAACACCTGAATGCTCCAACACCAAATTAATCTCATTTCCACCCTTACATTTTGTATATTTTTAAGAATTCATCATTGCCCGTTGCTTGTCAATTACTAGTTTTAACAAAGGGGAAAATATTTTGATGTGTTGAGGATATTTATTGACGAATATAAATTGTCATGAATAATAAAAAAAAAACTTCATGGGAATGCAAATGGACTTGGAGAAAATTGTTACAAAGTACTGCAACAATTATTTAAGCTGAAACATGAAACAACATTCACACGTCTGATTATTCTCAACGTATGAAAAGAATGAAATATTAAAAAAAAAGTTTTACTGATTGATATCAATTTATCAGAATTCCAACTATCAACAGAAATAACGTGAGCAAAATAAATAATTTCCACGAAGTTGACATGAATTTTCTACAGAAAAAATTAAACAATTCAACATTCAATTGTTGTCACACAATTTACAGAATTATAACATGAAATAATTTCATTTATCCCCATATCTATCGTTATAGAAAACCACACAAATTCATGTAATAAAAAACATGAAAGTCTGATAGATGTGAAATTATTATTTTATTATTTATCGTGCCATGGAATTCAATCATGTCACTGTGAAACCACATCACCACACTGCTATACCACCTTTGGTACATATGGGAATTAAATATTATTTATTATTGCTCATTGCCCATGAGGGTCGATGGGGGAAAATAGCCAGATTGGTCAGCATTGATCTGACATAGTCAGTAAATATATAAAAATTTATTTATATATGTAGACAGTTATATTTAGCAAAAGGAGGAAGCTGAAAGAAGGGCGACGTTGGCGCCACTCAACAACTATATAAATATTGTGTGTGTGTGTGTGTGTGTGTGTGTGTGTGTGTGTGCCAATGTTTCAATGTAAGCGCATACGATTTTATTTTTGTGTCTATGAGAGTGTGCGATATTGTAACACATACACATGATACCGAGTTTCAACGACCACACGCGAGTTAAATTATCCATGACGATGAAAACGAGTAGTGATATGACTTCAATTCTCTTTACGTTATTTCATCTACGTCATATTATTTTTATTGTTATTATTGATGTTAATATTATTATTAGGATTATTTTCATGTAATTGTGTGTGTGTTGATGTATGGTTATTGTTTTTATTTTATTTTTTCTATGTATTTCTGTAACCTCCTACTTTTATATTTCCACTAATCCTCAAAATTACCAAGCGTAACAATTCGCAAGCTTCACGAATAATTAACCACGGTTAATCATCGTCTCGTTAATATTTCAACGTGTTTTTTAGTTTCTAGTAGCTTCAAGTTTATATGTTTATGTATATTCACTATTTTTTTGTTTTTCTCTTTTTTTCTTTTTTTTTTCAATGTCTTATTTGATGTTTTCGAAGAATATTGAACTGAGTTAGGGAGCTGAGTCCCGAAGATTAATTTTCTTTTCTTTTTTTTTTTTGAGTTCAATGGCTGATAGTTTAATTAATTAGATGAGATGTTGATGGATGATTTTGTTGCCACTTGGCGTCTAGATCAAACGTTTTAAGTTAGAAAAATTGTAGTAGAGTGGAATTTTTTCGACTAGTGAAAATATTTTGTTCCAAAAATTTGTGGATTGATTTTGATTTATGCAATAATAAAACAATTGGAAGACAAGCAATTGACATGAGAATTGTTTTTCTGTGTTCTATTTCCATTTGTAATTCAACGATTTATAAAAAATTATTCGAATTTCATATGAAAATTGTCTGTGGATTAAATTTGTCAGTAGAAGATTAAATTGACCATGTTAAATTGATGTGATATATTAAAGAAGATTTTCAACTAGCGAAAAACTACAGATATATAAATCGAAATAAATAAATAAAAATGCATAGCCAAGTGCTATCTTGTGTGAAATGAAATGTAAAAATTTTGGACTCACATTGGCTGCTGTTTGGGTATACTTAGATAAAATTACTCAAGTAGAAAATAGGATTCTTCTTTTACTTTGGTACAGACTCCATGTTATAACATCGAGATAAATATATTTTTAGTTAAAGAAAAAAAAATTGGCTTTTTCCTCGGACCAATACCAAGAATGGCTTTATGTTACAGTCTGTAGTTAGGACATCTCAGTTATTTCTATATAGATAACCAACGCTCAATAATACTTTATACTCACACAAATTCCCACATGGGATAGCCAGTTATTTATCGTATTTATCCACCGCCATTGATTAAATTCAAAATTTATTTTCTTCTCTCACTCCCATTTCAAATCCCTCTCCATTCATCGTCACACAACCAAATATCGTTAATACACCAAAAAATAATAAAACAGACACACAAATAATTCTTCAACTACTCCGCTTTCGTCACAAAAAACAACCCACAAGCACAAAAAAAAAGTGAATTAACCCAACCGTAAAACCGTTCAGCTCAATGAACGCACAGTCATTTACTTTTTTTTTTTCTCTCCATCAGAAACGAACGAATCTCCCACTCTTACTCCTTCACAGCTCTCTCCATCATCTCTTCTTCCTCCTCTTCTTTCTCATACATTTTCTTCTTTTCCTTCATCTCTCTTTTCATTCTTCAATTTCTCCCTTTGTTTTTTTTCTTCTCTTATTCTTTATTATTATTCTCTCGTTGATTCCCCTATTTGCCATCTTGCTTTTGGTGAGGATCGCGGTCGAGTCTGAATCGTAACGATAACTGCGTCGCGATTAAACGGCTTCTTCGGCGAAGATCTTGGGGGATATCGTATCGTCGGGACAGCCATTATTCTTTGCCTTGCAGGCACGCGAGAGCGTTTCACCATTCTTTCTATTTATATATCTATATATACACCAACATATATATACAAACAGATATATTGGGATGTATATATAGCTGCTCACTCAAGTACATACACTTGGACTTAGAATGTTTTTTTTTCTCTTCGCTTTTCACCCTCCACCATTTTTTTTTTTATTTTCTCCCGTTTTCCCGTTGTCGAGACAAGCTTTTTCGCGAAAATGCACGTAGACATCTCCAATGGAGAATCATGCGGATCGATGCAGTAGTTGAGAGAGTAAAGAAGACAGAGAAATGGCGGAAAAAAAAATAAGATGAAATGAAAATAAATATGTGTGGGTGGTGGGTTGAGGGGGTTAAGGGGGGAGGGGGTTGATACAGACAAAGGGGGATATTGAATATATGTATAGGAAGAGATGGGGAAAAAAATGTGCGTGATCTCACCGGTATGGAGGGCATGGCTTGCGCTGGGCGGATTCCATAGGGTGGCGCCGACCAACCGTCGTTGCATGACCATCTACGTCGCAGGAATTCTGCAACCGCGGGTATGGGCAAACGCGCGCGCGCGTGCGGGTGGTATCAAACTCAGGTCAGTCAACTATGCGATCAGGTGCCAAGCGAATTGACTCGCTCATAGCAGCGGTTGGCATACTCCATTTGCTTCAATCCAATTTATACATATGTACTGTTTATATGGAGATATAAACTGGATATTCTGTATGGGGATGTAGATGTGTTGCAGTTGGATCTATTGGTGATGGACAATTTGCTGGGATTGTGTGTGGTTGGAATTAGTAGAGACGATATTGCGACGTGGTTTGAGTTGCAGAATTATTTTTTTTTTCGTGTATTTTTATGAAAAATTTTTTGTTTAGATTGAATGAGATTGAAAATATTTTTACGTAAATGAATCAATTTTTATTGGGGGATTTTGAGATGTTCATTTTTTGACCTAAAAAGGAAATCGATAGTTATTTTAAATTGAGAGAAATGAATTTCATATGGAGGTATGAACTAGGTTGAGATTCGACGAATTTGCTTCTCGAAAATGTTGATGCAAATTTTTAATTTCATCTGACACTTGAGCTTCTGGTGAATAAAAATGATATTCGAACAATTATGAAATTCAGCTTGAATATTTTTATTTAAATTATCTTTCTCTTTTCTCTCGTGTATTCTATTAATAACCAACATTATCGACATTATTTAATTTTAGAACAGTATAGAAAAAAAAAAGTCAACAGTTCCTCGTTGAATGATCAATGGTCATTGTTATGTATGAGAGTTTGTTCCTCCTTCAATCTATAAATTATTATTATTCAATATTATTTTTTTTTCCACCTCATTCCACATTTCTATTTATAATATTTCCATCATTATTTATTTGTTTATTTATTATACCCTTACTTCCATCCCCATCGTCACTGCCTTTTCTTCTTATTTCTGTAGCGACGCCTTTAAACTAAAGTTGGCGCAAAAATTGCGACTCACAAAAGTCGTGGAACTTTATAAAAGAACCGGAAAACCAGTAAAGACGGAAGCAAGCAAAAGCGAAAAGTGTATGTGTCTGTATGGATGTATGTATGGATGAAATAGTGTAAGAAAGGAGAAGACGCGAGACGATATGGAGAAAGGATGAAGAAGGTGGTAGAGAGCCGATGGCAACGTGAAAGTATCGATAGTTTCCAAGTTGCGTCACGAATTCGCATCAACTCTCCAAGGCGGTTTGTAACCCAACTGTAGGCCGTGGCAAGCTTCTCACTTTTGCTATATATTTGTGACAAAACGACAGCGACGAACGGCAGACGAAGAAGAAGTGTGAGAAAAGAAGTAGCGAGAGTGGGGAGAGAGAGCGAGAAGCGTGAAGTGAGGTGAGAAAGGAAACGAGACAGTCTTCACTCGTATATATGCTAAACGTGCACTCACTTGGATGTCCATTGTTTTCTCGTGCGCTTTAACCTCACTATTGATTCTTATTGGTTTCGGGGAATGTGATTCTGCCGAGTTTTCAACCCTTTATATCATCCCCTCCATCTCTTTTATTATATAGATATATATTTTGGTTCTAACACGATTGTCGATTCGACAAACCATCCAGAGAATGAGCAAGATAAAGAGACTGAGGATGAGAGAGGTAGAGAAAGATCTATTGGGAACGGATTTGATCAGCGTGTGGTTACCAACCACCCCCATTGTCGTCCAATATACGGGGCACGAGTGCCGGAAGAAGGACCAGAGTCTCGGCTTTTAGTCATGACGAGAATAATGGAAATAACGAGGCGTGATTGGAGATCCCGATTTCTCTTCTTCTTTTCAAAGAAATTATTTTCGTTTTGCTTTTCTTTTCACATTTTATTCCAATTTGACATTTTATTTAGTCATTTTACTCTATCGTCATTGGCAATTTACCAAACTCGCTGGTTATTCGATATTCTTTTATATTCGTATTCAACTTTGTCACTGTAATCGTTTATTGAAATAATTAACCATAAATTAATCAAAATATTTTGATTCGTTATTTTTAAGCTGATTAGAATTTTAATTTATATTCTGTTTTTTTTTTCATTTATTCGATTTTTATGCCACTTTCAAGTGCATGTTCAACCACAATAAAATAAGTCTTTAAAATTCCATTAATATTATCTTTTATTTATTTGTTATTTTCCTTATTACATTCTTTCATGACAATCAATCAGGATACTTAATAATCGCACTTGAATTATCATAACCTTACTTTTTAATTTTATCACGGAATATTTCACTCATTTCATTTCCACTTTATGTCACTTCAATTCGTCGTCTTTTTAATTATGCGCTACTTTTTTTTCTTCTCTCTGACGCAATTAACACACAACGCATGTTCAATGACAATTAAATATTTTCGGGAGAATTTAATTAATTTCGTGAGGGATTTTTTTTTCCTCTTTCATTCTTTCTTTATGGCACTTGAAATATTTGTTGATAAATTTAATTGAATCGTCTGTATACTGATTTTATAATTTTATAGCTGAGTACTGTCTGTTTTATTTTCAACAATTCTTCCTTTTTTTTTTAAATTCTTTTTTTTTTCTTTTTCATTTATTTAATACGTGGATGTATACGTGTGTAATTATGGTACAAACTCCATATAAAATTGTGCACAGGCTCACTCTCGTTAAATATCCTTTTCTCATCTTTTACTCTCGCACTCTTTATGTCTATATATATTTAGCGCCTTTTACTCTTGCGCGTAATTTTCGGCTTGGTAAAGGATTAATCTGAAACCACGCGACTCGACAACACCAACATGCAGAATGTATGTCTGTGTCCATGGTTTATGGTGGTATAACCAGTTGCTGGTGTTGTTACTGTGTGTGTGTGTGTGTGTTCCACCGTCGTCCTCTTCACTCTCTGGCACTCCCGAAAACTTTCCGTTGACCGTTATATACACACACTCGTGAATCCGCGCCGCCAACGACGACGACAACGACAGGATGACTCAGAAACGGCCGAGAATTCAGGGACGCATATTCAAAACCATTCGCGTTTCTTTGTCACCATCGCTTTGTCTCTTTGTATTGGTGAATGAAATAAAATTTAATTTTTAATCGTCACATATTTCCAATTTTATTCTTTTTTCATTGTCATTGTTGAACAATTTTTTTTCATTGTTTTTGACTCTCTGAAGAATGAAAATTTTTAGTATTCAAATGATTAAAATTTTTTCAGTTTCTGTTGTAATTCGGGATTTGATTTTGTTTGTTCGATCATCGGAGATTTTATTTTACAGTTTCGAATATCAATGCGATTGATTTATTATTGGATCTCACTGTTCATAAATTTATGGAACTTTCTTTTAATCGGTTGATCGATAAAAGGTCCTTTTGCATTTTTTAACATTCAATTATTTAAACCGTTTCAGAAATATGTCAGACAACTTTGACTCTATTATTATTGTTTTATTTATTATCGTATTATAAATCTACAATCAATGAGTCACATGAATAAACCGTATAAATATTCGACAGTGGAGAGTTATAATTCTGTGAAATAATTATTCATCGTGAAATTGTAATAAAATTTCACAAAGTCACAGTCCAAACTTGATTTTACATCACCAATAAATTCATTGATAATCCAAAATCAAATTCCTTCACCACATGAATTGTCCCAACTAATCCATCAAACGAAATATTCTCATTCCGAAACAAAAAAAAAATATCAATTCGAAGAACATACATCAATAATGAAAATTAATATCCAATCTTTCATCTAGTGACAGAATCCCCTATCAAAATTCAATCTCAAAGCATCGAGATACACATCAAGTCACATTATTCCAGCATTAAAAGAGGAAGAGAATGAAAGGGAAAGAAAAAAAAACCCACACAGCGATCGATATATAAAAGAGAGGGATATAAAAGATTGAAGTTCTTCACGCAAATCTTATCCTTTTCAAGAAGCAACAGCCGTCTCTTCGACTTTCAGAGCCCCCACCATTGGAATTAAGGGAATCGATCGGTCACTCTGCATAACCTTCAGCCATATATACATATATAAAAAAAAATTTTTTTTTTATTCCGTCTAGCCTCTTGCAAATGCATATTCGACTCTCGTCAGATTCCATTCTCTGTGAAGGAAGAGAGAAAATAATACAACGTGTAGCCATATTATTTCTCTTTTATTTATTTCTTCTCTCCTTTCTATTTCTCCCCCCCCCCTCTCCTCTCCTCTTTTTTCTTTGTCTATTCTGTTTTATTCTCATGCTCTTGGTCAGATGCTCTTGGATGAGAAATAAAAGTAAGAGAAGGATGACGGAGCGCCGTGGAAGAAGTGGAACGTGAATGCATGTTCTGGAAGGTCGTGAAACGGCCGGGTCTTTCTACTTCATGTTGCAGCCTTCCATTCATGACTGTTTTATCTTTGTCTCTTCACTCTTTCTCGTTTTCTTTTCTTGATTCTCCTGATCATCATGTACATGTCTGTGTTATTTTATGTGTGTGTGTGTGTGTGTGTGTGTGTATGTGCGCCCACACACTCTTGGAACATTCGTTTGTGGTGTTATATGTCATTGCTTCCCACACATATTATCTCGTACATAGACATTCAATTCGTTTTGTGTCGACTCTTGGTCTGTGCTCTTTAGTTTGTCGAGATTCAAATATGTCTATTACAGAGTGACTGAGTGAGTGTGTGTTTGGTATATTTGTGGGTATAACGGCTCGCGCTGATGACGTTAGTCCGTTTGGTTATGACGTGCGCACGAATGACAAAATCAACAGGAGCTAAAATAATTCGTGTAGAAGTCATTGGTGTATTTTTGTGTTAGCACCGAGTTCCAATATTGTATGAAGATTAATCAGTTGTTGAGGTATTTTTAAATTATCTTCAATTTCAGTGTCTGTTTAATTTATTTTTCGATTTTAATTTGTAATAATATGGAAATCGCTGTCGATGTAGATATGGATTGTTTGAAATTATTTTTTTTGTGGTGGGTGGATATTTCGATGGAATTTTATGTGATAACGTGGATTTGTGATAATTAGTGGAAGAGGTCACAGAAATTTTGTAATTTTGTAATTATGTTGATAATTTTCATGGAATTTTTATTGATTGTTGATAGTTTTGATTTGTAATATGAGTTTTATTGTACAATTTTTGATAAATGAAATTTTGAAAAATTAAATTGATGAACGATTTGATATCTTAACATGATTGGGTCGTATGATGAACGGAATAATTTTCAAAATGTTTATTCTATTCTCTCGATAGTTGTGAAAATGATTAGACAATTAGTTAATTTAAATTTCCCTTTCTCATTATTGATTCAGTCTAATTAAATTTAAAAATAAACATATACAAAAAAATCAATAAATAATTTTTGAGTTGTACTGAAGGTAACAGAAAAATTATTGGATTGAGATAAAATCAAAATTCATTTGATAATAAATGGGAAATTTATGAATATTATGAAATGATGAAGTCAACTAGAACAAATTCAATCAGCACCAGATAATTCTCGTTGCATTATAAGTCTTGGGTCAATATTTATAAATGTTCCACGATCAATAACTTTTCTTATTTTCCATTCTCCAATCGAGCGATATTCCACAAGTGAAATAACCAACGACATATATGCACAAATTAATGAATGAATAAAAAAAAAGAAGAGATAGAGGGGGGGGATGAATTATTTATTGACAATCAAGAAGAATTACTCAATCAAATATAATTGTGAATATAAAAATGATAATACAGTGCTGGACCACTTTTGACTATAAAGAATGATGACGACGACAACGACGACGCACCATATGGGGCCGGTCTCATGCACTCGCGCATAGCAACAGAAATGTGCGAGAGAGATATCAAGTGAAAACGCAAGGTTGAAAGATAGAGCGAGCATGAGAAGGTCGGTCTAGCGCTTGCTGTGGCGTTGTGCAGAAGACCGGAGGCACCAGCGCGTTGAGGAGAGAAACCGTCAGAGCGCAAGTAGAGGGGTAAGGGACGCGGTGACGAGAAAGAGACGAGAAGAGACACAGAGGAGGAGGGAGCTCTCCTCTGCGCCTGGCGAGAGGGGAAATCGGCGCGCGGCGTCGCCAACACACACACACACACACACACACACACACACACACACACACACACACACACACACAATACAATGAAAAAGAGGGGTATGACGACGCCACCACCTCTTGACGGTTGTTGGACAACGTTCGCACACACAGGATGAAGCACCTGAAGATGATGAAAAGACATTTTTTCTCACCTAATTGACATTGCCCCGTCAAACGAAATATTACAAATGAATTTTTACTGTTGTCTTCATTTTTCTTTTTATCAATTTTAAATGACATTTGTTTTGGGAAGAGATTTTGTGTCGAGTCATCTACCAATGGAAATTTAATTCAATTTTGGTATTTATTGTCAATCATTGACACAGTTACGAGAACAATTTTCACCGCATCTCTTCTATTCCCATCAATTCTACCTGCTTCATCATTTATTATCACAACTATTGAATTTTCTTTTTCAAATTCTTCTATTCAAAATAAATATTCAAGCTGTGAATGTGACTAAAGCCGACGAAAAAGAAAAAAAAGCGAGACAATAACGTTAATAAACACAAGATAATTAATACGAAACTTTGTTGCATTTTTAGTGTTAATCAGGTGATTACAATTCACCTGGAAAATGCGATGCCGCATGACACAGAACAATTCATGAACATTATCACAAGCATTTATCACAGTTGAATCAAATTTATTCAAAATAAATCGAAACAACTTTTCGAAATTGTAAATGTGTAATGAATTAACACCAATCGATGAAGAATATGTTAACGATGATTTTGGTATACTCAATATGATAAAGATGTAGATGAAATGTGTGTGGTTGTGCAAGTGTATATTGCAACGACATTGGTCGAATGAGGCGAAAGGGGTCACGTATATATATATATATGAGCGCAAGCCGTGCGCGTTTTAGGGTAGGTCGTGGTCGTCGTTCCGTGATTTTCGATGGGTTGCGCCCAGAGGCTACATGAGAGCTTGTCTGCTGTATGTATATACACATATGTGTGCCATTGACGTGATATCCAGTCGTCAGAATCTCTTGGTTTAACGTTTTAGTATATGTAGCCATGTATGTGTCTCCACTGTTCATTTCAGAGACACGCGAATGTCATTGTAACATGAAAATACAATTGATGTCATGTTATAGATCTCAATTGAGTCTCAATTGTTGTGTTTAACACCCTGTGATAATAATCAGGAGTAAAAAAAATTATCAATTTTTATTTCTGAGCTTTTATGGATTTTTTTTCTTTGTGTTTGTTTCCTTGTAAATTATGTATTCATGAATTTTATGATGGTGAAACTAAATTAACAAGTGCGAATGAATTATAATGATGAATGAAGTGTGATGGGGAAGTTGAATGGTCAAGTGAGAACTTGATGGTGTTTGCATATGTATGTATGTTCATTCAATGCTGTTTCAAATGGTCTACGGTGTTGATGGTGTCGTTGACCGGTATGAACTGAGCTGCTGGTGATTGTGATGATGATATGGTGGTAGCCAATGCATTTTGAGTGACATACCACTGGTCTTGAGACTTTTGTTGCATTCCTTAAATATGTCATTTGTTTTCTTTATTTGTTCATTACGATTTCTTTCTACTTTTTTTTCCTGGTTCTTTTATTTTTGTGATCCATGTTGATATTGAAATATTTTTTATTATTGTTGTTATGTATGAATTGTTTCAGAAAGGGAGAATTTTGTAAGGGTGGATTCCATTTGAATTATCAGTGAGAACTGTTTCTCATATTTGTTTGTATTCATTTCATAATTTTATGCAATTAAATTATGGGGTGAAATGAATCAAATGAATCAGGAATTGAATCGAGCAAAATGCGCCACGCCTCCGAAATCGTCTTGACAAAATATTTATTACATTTACACTCAAGTTGTCTGTTAATTAATTAAACTGAACAAAAATATCGTGGAAGTAATGTTGATCATTCATCAGTGTTTTGAATTGAATTTTATGGTTAATTAGATGAATAATAAAATTAGAATTTGCAATCAACCAACAAACTTACGTAACAACATGACACTCAAGAATGTTCATATCAACCAAAGTCTCATAAATCATTCATAATCGATTGTCATATCAACATCACAATTTTCACGTGTTCGTTTATCTCAATTGGTGAAGCACATCAATAGATCTTGCTCATGTAGAGTGTGATGAAAACGATAATAGAGATTGGCACAATAGAAAAAAAAAAAGTGAAGGGAGTGAAAAAAAACTCTCACCAAATGAGAAAAAAGAAAACAAAAAGAAACGAATCAGTAGTAGTACATAGCATTTATTGAATCACATGGTATTTTTCAGGGGTTAAAAAAAAAGCGCGGGTTGTTTTAAGGCAGAAAAAGGATCTGTGCGATTCACCGCGAGCTTGGGGGTTGTAATGATCACTTTCAGGGGGTAATAGCACTCAACTTCGCCCGCTGGCTCTCGCTCACTTATACGCCCCTTATACCATCTCGCCCTCGACGCCCTTCTTTCCTCAGTTATTTTTTTTTTCGCTTTTTTTTTATGCGAGGGAGGTGAAGAGTGAAGTGAGAATGAGAAGGGTTGATAGAAAGAAAATGAGAGAGCAGGAAAGGCAGGGAGAATGGATTACGTAGGGATAAGGATAAACACTTGGGTAACACTTTTAAGGGGAATGTTGACTCGAGTATTTGTCTTTCAAAGATTTTCATGATTACCGTGAGAAAATTAAACCATTTATTTATTCATTTTTTGCTCCTTTTTATTTTTGTTTTTCATTAGTATGCCCATGCTTTCTTTACTTGTTTCATTTAATATGAAATTAATCTTCATTTTTTTTAATTTCTGTTACAGGTTTACTATGCAAAGAAAAAGAGAAGAGCGCAACAGATGCAAGGTGAAGATGGATCCCATAAAAAAGAAAGAAAGTTGTATAATGACGGTTGGGATGACGATAATCACGATTATATTATTAAAAATGGTGAAAAGTTTTTGGATCGATATGAAATTGATTCATTGATAGGTAAAATATTTTTTAATATTATTGAATGAAGTGATGAATATTTGAAAATATTGATTGAATGTTCTTTCTATCTTATCCTCATGTTGTTGATTTTGTTTATTAGGTAAAGGCAGCTTTGGCCAAGTAGTAAAAGCGTTTGATCATGAAGAGCAAAATCAGGTGGCAATAAAAATAATTAAAAATAAAAAGCCTTTCCTAAATCAAGCGCAAATTGAAGTTAGGCTATTAGAAATGATGAATAGAGCGGATACCGACAACAAGTATTATATAGGTATGTAATATAAATAAAATAATTCATTATGAATATTCAATGTTTGCACTGGTGTTATTATGGATGTTAAATGTTATTGTTTTAATGTGTTTTACAGTTAAACTGAAGAGGCACTTTATGTGGCGAAACCATTTGTGTCTGGTATTTGAGCTGCTGTCTTATAATCTTTATGACCTACTTAGAAATACGAATTTCCGCGGGGTGTCGTTGAACCTTACGAGGAAGTTCGCTCAGCAACTGTGTACTGCCCTCCTGTTCCTGTCCACACCGGAATTGAACATAATTCACTGTGATCTGAAACCCGAGAATATTCTATTGTGCAATCCGAAACGCAGTGCGATTAAGATTGTCGATTTTGGAAGCTCGTGTCAACTCGGACAGAGGGTAAAATTCACTTATTCAACATTCAAGTGTTTCACGATATAAAATCTAGGGTGAATTTTGATGGTTTCATCACACTCATTGAATAACATGGTTTGTTTCATCATGCTCTTTTCAGATATATCAGTACATCCAATCTAGGTTTTATCGGTCACCCGAAGTTTTACTCGGAATACCATACGACCTCGCGATAGATATGTGGAGTCTCGGGTGTATTCTAGTGGAAATGCATACAGGCGAACCATTGTTCAGTGGAGCCAATGAGGTAAATGAACTTGAGCTAATTATCAAATGAAATTATGTGGTGAAATATTTTCTATATTGGCACTCGTTAATAGTCATGAGCACGGGAATAGCCAATTGAACAAAACAAAAATAGAATAATTTTCACATTTAAGTGTACCATTAACTCATTTTTTCCTTTGCTCATTATCATAAGTTATGTACTGTGAGGAAATGAAGATAGTTAAAATAATAATTTTATTGCTTCACACAGGTTGACCAAATGAATAAAATAGTAGAGGTGTTAGGCATGCCACCAAAACATATATTGGACCAAGCGCATAAAGCGCGGAAGTACTTCGACAAAGTCCCAACGGACGGCTCTTATGTGCTAAAAAAATCCAAGGATGGAAAGAAGTATAAACTACCAGGAACAAGACGATTGCATGATATATTGGGAGTTGAAAGTGGTGGGCCCGGTGGTAGAAGATTGGCCGAGCCTGGTCATTCAATATCTGATTACCTCAAATTCAAAGATCTCATTTTGAGAATGTTGGATTTTGATCCTAAAACACGCGTTACGCCGTATTACGCGTTGCAGCACAATTTTTTCAAAAGAACAGCCGATGAGGGGACCAACACCAATATCGCAGCTGCCAATAGTGCGAACACTAGTCCAGCAGTGGTGTCAATGAGCCAGGACAGTGGTGAGTTTTCATGTTGATTGTCAGATCGACATTATTGAGCGTGGATGAGAAATTACGACAATGAAGTAAAAACTATTGCGTCATATATTTATAAATTGTTTATAAACAAGCCAAAGACTACCAATTTATTAGTTATTATTTCTATTTTCGTGTTCGGGAAAGAAATGAAATAATATTTGTGGGAGAATTATGTTTAAAAACATAATCACAGGAATATTTGTGCTGCTTGAGGAAATATGCTCAACACAAGTGATAACAAAATTCTAAATCGACGAGGAAAGAATTCATTTATGTCTTTATTTACTAAATTATTGTAAAGTAAAGCATAATGTTTGACTATACGACCGACAATTGTGTAGTAATAATGAACAATTGTTAATTAATAATGCAACTGATGAGTGTTCGCGATTGTTGTATTCGTCATTTTTATTCATAGTACATCGAACGATGCACACATTTGCGTCTGCATCGAACCTATGGATATCGCAACTGAGTTGAGAAGAGATAACAGATGAAAATCTTTATGACAACACATTCACGATATATACGTTTATTTTTGTTTTTATTTTTATTTTTTTTTCTCTCTGTAAATAAAAAGATATTCTTTTGACATAAGGCTCCAATATGAATTTTAGGATCAGCCTCGAGAGACGATCGATGACGGACTAGCTGCTTACAGCGTTATCACAGTTTACAGAGTTTTAGGAGTTTTGATTTGTGCAGAAAGTAAGAAAAATAAACTTTTGTTTAAATCGGCTATTAATGAACAGGATATATCTTGATGCGTTTAGAGAAAAAAAAAAGAATCGGATTTAGTCTTGACGTTGAGCAGTTTATTTATTGTGCAGCAGGAATAGAAAAAATCATTTCAGTCGATCAGGAATTAATGAATGATGTTGAAAATGTCTCTATTCTTTTCTTTAATTTTTTCATTATTATTTAAACTTTTTTTTGCAATAGTCTTTGGCGAAATGAATAGATGATAAAGTATTTATGATGAAACATCGTCTGTTTATAAATAAAATCCAATAGGGAATGAAGAAATATCGAGTGTTGGTGCAGAAATGATGAAATCAGAAATGAAAGTGTTAACTGAATGAATGTTATCGCTTAGTTTCTGCACAAACTAAACCAAATACTTGTTGTTGCCCGTAGATATGATGGGGGGACAGTACGTGGCTCGATGACTGTCGTATCCGCGGGGCGTCGACGACCTGTCCTAGGCCCCCAACCCTATTCTTACTTACTAACATAAGTAAGTTCTCTCTAACAAACAAAATCCTAAGCAGAAACAAAAAAAAAGTATAAGCTCAATAACTAACAAGCTCTCCCTTTATATTCTACTCTCGATTTCCTCTGCATACCTGATATTGTCTCCAGGCCTCGGATGTTATGAGCGAAGCCTTGCTTGCCTGTATTGACGTTTCGAAAAAGAAACCAAATTAATATTTCATAATTTTATTGTTGTTCTATGTTGAAAATTTGGAAATTTTCTACAGTATTTCGATCTATCAGAGACGTGGGTTCATTTAGATAGCCTATGACTCTGATATTGAATTTGAAGTAACTGTCACAATTGTGAGTTTTCATTGAGATAGAAAAAAAAAATAAGAAAAACGACATCATGATCGAGTAGTTTTCAATTTGTTCCTATTTCAATTAAAGACCTTCTATTCTGAACAGTTTGGGATGTATTTCGTTTTGAACATTGTGTTGATTAAATTGATTGATATTGAAGGATGCGTGAAACGAAATGAATTCCAATCTGTACTGCGTAATGTATCTGTCAATCAATTATTCCTTTGTTCAGTTTAGTTGTGAAGATAAATTTATTATTATTCTTCCTACATTATTTTCCTTTTTCTCATTTCCTTCTTTCACGTGTATTAAGTTTATTCCCCCAACCGCATGCAATTAGTTATCTCTCTGCATTGTGCGCTCTCATTCTTCATGCAGCATCATCGCTGTCTTAACATAATTCAATCGTTTATGATTTTCATTTGAGTATTGATCGATAGAAATTCTTTTATTCATACAGAAGGTCTTTGATGGCGTGTGCACGTCGCGTTGTTCGTTAAATATTCGTCTGCAGGTTGATATTTATTGTAAATTTAATTTTAATCACAGTCGCGGAACTTTCTTTGGTTGTATTTTTTAGTTGATTTTATTTCTCTTTTGTGCATTCACAATGTACAAGTGCCAATGATATTCCCATTTTGATATTATTCGAATCTATCATTATCGACGTACATCACAATGTCATTCGCAATTATCTTTACAAATTATCATAAGTGTCTCTATATTGTAATCATCATAAAGTTATATGCACGTCAAGCACGTATACTTTTGAGGAGAATGGAATTCGAATTCATGGTATTAACAATTGTATAAAATGCAATGTGTCTGTGATAATGTCAGAACTGAAAATAAAACATTGCTGGAATTGAAAATGCCTGCCAAGTATACACATAAATATAAATATACATTCTCAGACCCGTAGAAAATTTGATGAAAATGATTCATATTATGTAGACCTCCATTGCAATGGCTCCTTTGTTTTTTGTTACAATTTTTTTTTCCTACAAATAACTAGCGGTTTTTTTTCCATCTAGTGGGTGAATCTTTCGTATTGAAAATATAGTGTAGAAATATAATTAAGTGATAAAATGATATTTTATGATTGATGAAATGATTTTGGATGTCGCAGGACTGGTTACCATGTCAGGACACAGCAGTGGCAGCACCAACAGCTTGATGCAAGTGCCCAGTTTGCCGGGTGGCTATCAACCGATGGAATGCGAATCATCGCCTCGTCATTCAGGCAGTCGTCGTGCTATAACGACCGGCTATCCATCGACGCCAGCCACCGAGGCGCCCACGTCCGCCCCAACGTCCATGCAGTCAATGGACAATTCCCGATTACAAAGCTCTCTTGGCTCTTACAACAGCCTTATACTACCTGGTATGGCTCATTTACCCGCAATGATGACATCCCCGATGATTCAACAACAGAATTTTTACAATTATGGATATTCGGGTGCTGATAATCACGGTATTGTGCGACAACAAACTTCAGTAACAACGGGCAAACAACGGGATCCAGAGCGCGAGGACAGTCCAATGGTTGGCGTGTGCGTCCAACAAAGTCCGGTCGTCATACATTGAATTTAGTTTATTTTAATTTACTTATTGAATTAATAAATTAATAATGCAAACGTTTAATGGAACAACATCAGCATCAATAATGAGACAAATGAATAATGAAAAAATTGAGAATGTAAAATATACCAGGCGGTATTAATATGTTGAAGTGACGTTGAACCAGTGCGATAGTTTGAAAACAGAAGATTAACCGCAACGGCATGAAAAACATAAGGAGAAGAAAATACATAAATCAATAAATAAAACGTGAAAAAAAAAGGGAAGAAGAAGAAAAATGGAAATGACGATTCGAGGATGTGGATCCACAAACTTGAGTAATATAATCATGAAATGGTATAACATATGCGATGTACAAAATAATGACAGCAAGTTGACTTGTGTTTTATCAAACACGATCCTCGATTATTACAAGAGCTTATTTTTTTAAGGTTCCATTTTTTTTGCGAGCTTGATAATGTCAAATTGACTGAAACAAAATAAAAAAAAAATAATCGACACTTAATTCGAATGATTGGTCTGGCAGTGCCAGTTGATGATTAAACCCCATTCATGGTGAAAGTGGAATAAGTATGTAAAAGACACGGGTTTTCTTTTCTTACCATCAGGACTAACCCACCAATAGATATAAACGACGAACGAAGAGAACGAAATGAATGAAAAGCAGATTATGATGAATAAACAATTGGAAGAGTGAAGTTTAGAGCACCGTCATATGTAACGACACGGCCTAGTGAGGATGAACCCAACTGGCCTCTCGGGCCCGGCCCGATTTAAATGGACTTTTTTCTCAAGCAAATTTAGTCGGTATGCGATAAGAAACTATGTAATACGTTTACACTGACGACATGAATAAATAAATGAATGAATAAATAAATAATAAAATGAAATTAACTTGGCATCATAATTGTGTGGCCTAGAGAGCAAAAAAAAACGTGATAACTACTATTACTACTGCATAAAAAAAAAAATATAACAATGTAATAATCATGTACTCCAATAAAGTTTTATACACAATGTCACGAATGTAATGGTTTAGAAAATAATTGCGAGAGAGACAGAGAGTCGCGTTGAATGCTATGGTTATTTGTACAATACACGTTAGATGAATGATTAAAAATGGAAGAAAAATAATAAGGAACAAAATACAGCAGCGTGCAGCTTCAGAATATTAGTCTTTAAGTGTGAGAAACATGGAAGGAGATGAAGAAAGCGAAAAAAACCACAATTGTAAACAGTCGACTCTTTTATTTAACTTCGATTGAGAATTGAATGAGAGAGTAGGAGAGTGATAGCGAAAAAGAAAAAGAAAAGTAGAAAAGAAAATGAATTGTGTGTATGTGTATGAATGGCAACGTCAAGAACGAACGTCAGTTGCTGATTATGGACTTCAAACAAACAAGAGGTTTGTGCGGCTTAAACAATATATATTTATATATACATATACATGTATGTATGTATGTACGTATGTATATATGTACATACATATGTATATATATATAAACCAACATAAATAAGAAAGTTAAAGTATACATGTAAGATTGATGAAGAATGGTATAATCATACGCGAAACTAGGTACTTTATAATGAAACAATACACGCGTATTGCATGAACTATGTTTCCAACGCATTGTCATTGATTTTTTGCCGTTTATAATCCGTCATCGCTCCGTTTATCACTACTTCCGCGATTCGAGAGATATAATAAAATAAATATTTAATATGAAATCATGTGAGAAAGATATTTGGTCGTGAGCGACAGTGAAAGACATGTGCGACATTTATCGTGTGAGAAATGACGAAATGTAGAGTTAAATTATCACATTAAATAGATAATGCTTCCACGATAGGAGCCGAACAAACAGAGAGTTGACGAAATTCAGATGAAAAAAAAAAAAAAAAAAAAAAAACATTCATGCACAAGATATGCCACTGCAATCGTTCACATTATTTTGTTTTCTTTATTTATTTTTTTTTGCTTCTTTTCGTTTTTTTTTCTTGTGGTATGAAATCTCAATATAAAAACTTCCATTTAATCAATTGTTAAATATTGGTTCTTCTCACGTTCACTTCAAATTTATTGCAATAGATCTAGCATATTAGTACCTGATGTAAAATGAATTAGTCGCTAATCTACACAAAGAAAAAAAAACACAAAATCTTTTGCAGTGGTGTCGAATGTAATCAATAGTAGCATCAAATGCATTCAATACATTGTAATTGTTATTTTATTATTTTTCAATTTTCAAAATGACGAAATGCAAATGTGAATCATTTATTGTAATTGCAAACAAGACAAAGATTATTGCAACTGATTTCGAAATACACAACAGTATTTATCAGTTGATTATTTAGTATATATTTGGTACGATTGATAAAAAAATGAAGAAAGAAAAGGCAAAACTGATGAAGTGAATATATATATATATATAATTTTTGCACATTGGTCTACTCGAATCGGTTTTACCCGAATCAACGGATGCGATGATGTCGTCTAATGTATTTTGAAAAGAAAAATAAAAATAAAAAACGATACGAAAACATACACAAACACAAAGGCTATTCGCAGGGTAGCGATTATGAAAAAATGTGACATTTTACCTTGATTAATTATTTGAGGCCGTGAAAAGTAAGAAGGATTGATCATTAAATGACGAGAAACATGATGAGGAAATTATCGAAATAGAGAAAGAAGATGTCCAAGGATACTAAAATTTCACGTGATAATTATGAGGAGGTCGGTGAATATTTGAAAAAATGAAAAGGCGAAAATTTTTTTCGAATTATACCGTTATTACGTTGCAGTGAAGATTTTTTAAAATAATTTGTATATTTTTATACAAATCAATAGAAAATGCGCCGAAAATTTGATCTATTGACGCAAAATAAATTTACTACAACGCAATAATATCCTCGGTAATTATCGATGACATCCGTTTAGGTATTGACCCGTCATGCATGCATTTATCTCACGTTGACACTCGTAGCTTCAGCTGATTAGAGGACGAGCATCTGATTTTCAAATAAGTTTGTATTTCGACTAATAGAAAAATTAAAATAAACCAAAAAAAATGAAAAAAAAAAAAAAAGATAACGATGATGCAAAGAAATGAGAGATAAAAATCACACACGATTTGACACTTGTAATACTTGCAAAAAATGAGAGACAATAGTTACTGAATCAAATTGTAATTCATGAAATGATCGGGTACGCTCCTCTGCCGAAACATCTCTCGCATTTTACCACAACAAATTATGCAACAAAAATTAATGAAATTGATGACTTGATGATTATGGTCTATAAAGCGAGCAATTCGAAAAGCTAAATAACATTTATCCGCCGCTTATTGTCACAATTAATACAATTCTAATGAATACTTGAGAGGGCGAATGAAACGAGAAGATGAATATTACGAAAATCTGCAATTGGAACGACGCAAAATAATGGACTGTATGTATTGAATTGATTTGGTTTTTAGAAAATATTTATTGAGTTCTGTACCCAAAAATCCACATGATAACACAACATTTCACCACAATACTATTTCTCTTTGCACGAAGTGTGAACGTGCACACAATGGAAAAGTAAAAAGAAAAAATAATAAAAACTATAATTATTTTTACACATTCGAAAGGGAAGAAATGCCTTTCCAAATAAGAAAAAGGTGAAAAATAAAAAAAAAATGATGCAATATTAGTGTCGCAGACTGATAAACAAGTAATTTTACATCCAACATAGATAGAATGATATTTAAATAAATATAAATGTCACACTGTAATAGCCAAACTGCCGTAAACAAAACAGAAATATGAAGGAAAAATGAAGGAAATGAAAGAACTTGATATAAATACACAAACGTTTTGTGATTAGAAAAATGGACGCGTGAAGAAGAGTTTGAATACCATGAGACACGATTTTTGGGTACGGAATTGAAAAATTGATTGTAATTGACAAAAAAAACTGAATCATTATAACATGATTTCTCCTTTTTGTTTCTCGTACATACAAACAACGTATTCTCATCTCTTACGTTATCACGAAATAAATTATCAATACGTTTCGAAAAAGCATATGATTGGCCAAGCATATAACTTTAGGATTAATATTGAAACAAACGGCGATTGAAATCAAGCAAATAATTATTGATAATGAAAAAAAAAAATAAGTGGGAAAAAAAATGGTAAAAAAAAAAGAACACAATTATACTCGTTGTAATTATACTTTCTTCATTCTCAATTTGGCGCAAACGACGGAGTAAATAGTAATGATGTGTTACGTTCAATCAACAATGACCGACACAACTATTTTATCATTTGCACATTGCACGACTATCTCATGACATTTTCCATTCCGATTGAGAGCAATGAAATATTGAGAAGTCAAGAAAAATGAAAAAAAAAAGTGAAAAAAAATGAAAAAAGAGGAAACAAGCATAAAGACGAAACAATACTAAAAAATGCCAGCTAATACTTGTCGCGAGATAAAGAAATACAAAGTATTTAAGCCAATTAGCAAATGACAGAAATGTATACGTTTACATAGTACTAAGTGCTGGCCGAGACATGTTCCATGCGATTATTTATATACCATACATAAACAAATATATACGTATACATATATAGATATATATGTATGTCAACCCATCCTCGATGTAAAACTTTCGCGAGATTTGTCTTTATATCTCTCCCATTAGTCCGCAAACATCTTCCACGTTCATTTTTATTTTTCTTTATTATTTTCTTTTTTTTTTTTCTTTCGGTGTGAAAACCCGAGTGAAATCACCATCGTTATTATGAACTGCTGCTGGCGATGAAGCTCGAGTGCGCAGAACTTGATGTGTATTTAAACTAACAAACTGGTTATAAAACAATGAATAGTATGAAAAAACGAATGGAAAAAAACAATAAATAGAGACAAAATGAATAGGAGTTGGAAATGAAAAAAAATGATGTTGAGTCAGTCGCACGAGTTTTTTGTATGATTTAATTCAAATAATAAAGATTGTATTCATATTGATTTATTTCTTAGTCGAGATTTGACTGCATTTTATATATAGCAAACACATACACACACTTTTGTAAATATTCATCCATCTCACTGTACTATTCATAGTCTTCGAACTGATATAAAAATATTTTTTTTTTCTTCTTTTCTCTTCGTCTGTTTGATAATAATTAAAGATGATATTGATTATGACACGATGAATTTATCAATTTTTATTTGTTCAACATTATTTGGATAAAATGAAAATGTTCATTATTTAGGTATTTTTGGGCAATACCTCCGAACGTGCCGCGGCCAGAAGTGAAGAAAAAAAAAATAAAATAAGTTTCCTAACGTCATGTGTAAAAATATTGTGTTCAGAAAAAAAATATACTATAATACGACTGATAAGCTCTGAATTGATATTATATATTGATCTGTACACGAAATTCGAGATTGAGAACTTATTAATATTGCATACTGATGATGGATAGTTTCTCTATCGTGAATGTCGTGTATTGGCAGTGATAATTCGCTTTAGAGCTGAAATTGTGAGTGAATGCAGATAAAAACTAAAGTAAAAAAAAAAGGCAAAAATCCAACCGAGTCATTGAGAATGAAAAGAAAAAAAAAGTGAAAGAATTTTAAAAAGATCTCCATACAAACAATGAAGCGTTAAACAAGTGGGAAATTGTATCTAACCTGTATACATTGACATATTATAATAATTATTATGATCATTATATACAATATTGTAATTAAGAATTTGAAACGATATTATATAAGATTAATAAAAAACAAACGCATCTTCATCTCTGTTGCATGAATTTGTCTCCAATTCATGTTTGATTAATGACAATTTTTAATCTCTTGTGTTCATTGGATATTTTTTTTCAATTATGAAATCAACAAATCCTGGAGTTCTTTATTTTCATCTATTCAATAATTTAAAAGGACTTCATCAGCTCCCCTTTATTCTCATTATTATAACACGTGTTAACGTGTAATAGCATGCGTGCGAGAATAGGAATAATTCATTCATGTCTACATGAGATAACGTATCTTAAGTTGTAGAATTAATTCTAATTAATTCCAACTGTTTATCACAACGTTATGTATAAATCGTTGGAAATGATTGAGATGATTGGACGAACAGTTCCATCATGGAAGTTGTCGCTACTGTTGTTAATTTCAAAATGTGAACTGGGATTGGTTTATTGGCTGACCACCCAGGGACGATATTCCACAACATTTATGATTATTGTGCTGGAACGACGAATGTAAAAATATCCGGAGTAAGGATTGAAGTTAGGATGACAGCCCTGATGACCAACTATTTCGGTGCGCCTTGAAAATTATGGTGATTTTGTACTGGCCAGACTGGAATCTAAAATTTATGATGAATGTTGAGGTTATGTCCGACTAGGCGTCAACCAATCAACATCCACACAGATATACAACCAGCAGCGACACCAGTCATGTCTAATTCAATTGAATGAAGCAACCAACAGGGCAACACACAGACCAACATGTCCGTCTCGAGAAAGAGACAATCCTTAACCCCTGGTGTTCCGCATAGTCATTTAATACGACATTATAGTTATTTATATAGTGTTTCTTGTTACAATTGATTGAATTATTAACGCAATAATGAGCTTCTCAGTGAAGAAAACAGGTGGGAGGATGTGGCATGAGGCACGCAAGCAAGAAAAGAAAATTCGTGGTATGCTCGTTGACTATCGTCGTCGTGCCGAACGTCGCCGGGATTATTATGAAAAAATTGTAAGAACATCAATTATTATTATATAAATACGTAAACGCTCGCATTTTTTTCCTGACTTTTCACCATCCGAGATGTCACTTGGTATTTTTCCCTGCACATAAATCATTCAATGTTTATCTTCAGCTAACAATAATATTCAACTGTTTGTTAATTTCAGAAATCTGACCCAACACAATTTCTCCAACTGCATGGAAGACCCTGCAAGATTCATTTGGACGCAGCGATTGCTGCAGCTGGTGACAGTCCAGCGAATATGTAAATTGATGCCACTATTGTATATTACTTGATCATGACAATGAATTTCACGGTTGGATAATTGATTTTTTGAAACAGGATGCCATGGCAGGGTCATGATGACAATTTGATTGATAGATTTGATGTTAGAGCACATCTTGATTGGATACCAGAACCTCCTAACACTATTGATGTCGATATCGCATTAACCAGCGAAGACAGACATATTAATTATGAACGTTATAGGATCATCGTCCAAAATGAATTTCTAGCAGGTTAGAAAAATTCATCTACCGTGTGATAACCACAACTCAGAAGTAGAGGCGTATCAACTTGATTTTTATTATTCATTGCAGTGAGCGAGGAAAAATTCCTCCATCAGATTCATTTAGAAGAACAATTTGGTTCGTCAACTAAGCCAGATTCTTTGAAGGATAAAAAGAAGTCTAGTAATAATGCTGCTATTGGTTATAATTATGAAACAGAGGAGCCGATTACAGAGACGGTCAAAACCGATATCAATTCGTCCGAAGAGAAGCCTGATGATGAAGACAGCGATGTAGATTTAGGTACGAACAATTCATATGGATAATATCGATAATTTCTCCCCACAATTTTGAATCATTCTGAATGCTATTCCCCTTCCACAGATATATGTGTTGATGTCTCACAAATCGAACCATCTCAAGCACACGAGATGAACCAAGTTGCTCAAAAGTACGGTTTATTAGGCGCTGATTATTTCAGTTTTTTGACTCAAGACTTTGAAGAAGCTGAAACTCTCCGTCAGGCGCGGAAACAAGAAGAGGAAAAGGCGATGTATTCAGGTAGACGCTCACGTCGAGAACGACGAGCATTCCGTGAGAAAAAAATGATTGGTCGTGTGATGAGTCCGCCTAGTTATGCAGCGCGTGAAAGCCCCGAATACAATCCATATAGAAAGTCATCATCTAAATCACGTTCACGTTCTGCATCACCGATAAATGCTGGACAGATAACTTATATCACAAGTTTTGGCGGTGAGGAAGACGCACATGGAAGTTCTTCACAGGTGACATCGAGCACAAGAAAAGTTAATCATTCACATTCACGTCGGAAGGGTTCTAACAGTCCTATAGGTAATGATAGATCATTAAATCGAAGAGGCGGCAAATCACGATCAAGAAGTCGTTCAAGAACTAGGAATAGCTCAAGAGCATATAGATCACGTGATAGGAGAAGGAGTTTATCCCGTTCTAGGTATTTATTCGTAAAATAGCTATGGAACACCTCGCTATTTATTCACATCCAAATGCTAAATTTTCCAATTTTTCTAGATCGAGAAGAAATCGTTCGAGACCGAGAAAGTTCGGACGATCAAGAACGCGCAGTCGTTCTCGTCATGGCCGAAGCAGACACCGTAGAAGTCGAAGTAGATCACGATCACGGTCTATATCACGTTCTCGTTCAAGATCAAGGTCACATTCACGTACAAGGCGTTCCAAATCATCATCTTCGAGTAATCTTTCACGTTCAAGGACGCGCACAAAGTCACGCAGTCGTTCATTAGTTAATCATCGTAAGCCGCGTTATTCGGTATCGAATTCGAGGTCAAGATCGCATTCACGGTCCAAAACACATTCAAGATCCCGATCAGAGTCGAAAAGTCGTAATAGCGTCGGTAAACAATCAAAGAACACAGAAAGCAAAGCATCAACTTTACCAAGGTAATTGATTGTTTGACATGTAATGTTTTTGAGTTACTCTACATATTTTCTTGAAGTAGGTATTATGGTCGTCGTGGCAAATCATCAAGTTTGGAGCTGGACTTGTCGGAAAATGAGGAAAAAGATTCTCATAATGTGCCGAAGATGCCGACTGTCAATTCGAGCTCGTGAGTTTGATCGAAAATATTTATTGATAATGTGAAAACAATTTGCAAGATACTCAGCAATGTTATTTGTTCATTTTTTACAGAAACAAGCCAAAAGCAGGGTTAAGTACAAATTCTGGTGGCGGACACAAAGTCAGTAAGAACCATAACGCTTTATTAGTCACGTTAAAGCACAGAACAATGAAAGCGAAATGAACAAATATTTAACGTCCCTAAAAATAAGTTACAACCGTGTGATATATGGGTGCCGAATGAACGACCAAATACGTTTTATCTTAAGGATCTTCTATTATTTTATATTTTTTTATTATTCAAATAGCTAAAGAAATCCGAAATAAGTTATATGTAATCTAACCAACAAATAATCATGATTGCTTGTTGATTGATTCATACGTTTGTGATATCATGTTTATAGATGAGTTTCAAGTTTTGTATCTTTCAGTCGAAAATTACGCCACAAGAGCGGCTTAAGAAGAAAATGCAGGCGTTGTTGAATCGCCAATGTAAGTAATCAGTTTTTTGGAATGCTCAGTTGATATGTTTGCAGTAAAGGTCCATAGACATGATATGGTTGTATAGATAAAGCGGACAAAAAAGCTGAACAAGCACGAATTGAGAAAATGGAACAGCAACGACAAGATCGTGAAGATGAAATTCGTGAAATGTCTTTAAAGCTGCGTCGAAAGTATGCTCAACTAAATATTCATTCCTCCAGTCGAATTACTCGAAGATCGATCAATCAATTAATTACAATTATCGTTACAGACAACGCGAGCGAAGACATCGTTATGAAGACCACACTTCAGATTCACGCTCAACACCATCACGGTCACCAAGTCCTGGACGTAGCCCGCGTTATCCGACAATTCGACGTGATAGACGCGATCGCGAAACACGAGACGTGGAAAATGATCATGAAAGAGACAGGGAAAGAGATAGGCGGAGTGAACGTGAAACAAGTCGTCAAGAAACATCAAGAAGACGTTATAGAGAATCATCACCGCGGTCTTCAAGCCCGCGACACAACAGCCGGTAACATTAAATGATTAATTTTAAAGAGAATTGAATTTTTATTCGACGCACTTAGGGTCAAGTATCGATAAAACTTTTTACTTTCGTTTTTCTAGGGGACTGGTTGACTATTAACATCATCAGCAGTTTGCACAATCTGCCATCCAATGAATTATAGAATTATTACCTAGACAATTAAAATTTTGATGTTACTATATGCCCACTGTTAAAATTTGTATTTCAGAAATGCATTTGCACTTCTGAAATGTGTCTGTGGAAATTGTTATCACATCATTTTCACGGTATTTAGTCCAATAATTTCAACATTACTACTATAATTCACGTCTTCTTTTTCAATAAAAATGTTCACAAAGTAAATTGGTGACTTGTTCCTAAGTTCCTTATTCATCGTGCATGATAATTTTCTTATCAACAGATAGTACTTATATATAATCACATAAGATGAGAGTCATCAAATAACGGATTTTGAAGACGTAACATTCCATACTGTCAGTCTTATTTCTTGTATATTCATTATGTACTTTTTTATACTGATCATCTGTAGTGGATACGCATAGAACACCTCTCACTATGGATAGGATAAGTTTTGGAATATTGACCGGTAAGTGAACAGAAGATGATGGAAAAATTTATAAACGTTCATAGAACATTATTGTCCCATGTGTTGGAAAATGATCAGTCAACGAATTATTGCCTCTATCGGACTATAATTTATCTATGTCTTTGAGGTTATTTCTGCTTGTAAAACACATTTCGCCATAATATTCCGTTTGTAAATCCAGAACCCCAATTAATTAACAATATTCTTTGACTACAGTCAGTGATACTTGTGCAAATGACCCAACAAAAGATAGAAGTGGAGAAGAATTGGTCAATCTCATAACAGATCGTGATATTGACTGCGGAAAATTGCTGAAAGGACAAGTACTTGAGAGAGCAATTGTTGCAGATAATGAATTCGCCATAATGGTAAATATTCTGCATTCCATTTCCCTACTCGATGCAAAATTTATCAATATAGATAGCTTCATCAAAATGACGTACGTTCAGGAAACTCTGACGAAGTGGTCAAATGATGCTGGGATCAATGTTATTTTGACGACTGGTGGGACCGGTTTTTCTGAACGTGATGTTACTCCTGAAGCAACGAGAAGAGTTATTGATAAAGAAGCACCTGGGCTTGCCATAAGGATGATGACAACAAGTTTAACAGTAACGCCATTAGCCATGTTATCGAGGTAACAAGTTTTATAGTATCAGAGGATTAACTTCGTGAAAGTATACATGACAGTTCATGTTTCTTAATTCGAATTGACAGAGCCGTCTGTGGGATACGGCACAAGACTTTAATTATAAATCTGCCAGGTTCATCAAAAGCGGCAAAAGAGTGTTTGAATTCAATTGCTGTTGCTATTCCTCACGCTGTTGATCTTATTCTCAACAATAAATCCAAGATCGTAGAGGTTCATAAGAGAAATGAGGAATCTCCGTATCATCACGAGTGTCCTCATGCAAATAGTTCAGATATTTCTGTGAGTTGATGCAGCATGTAATTGAAGAATCTACAAAGCCTCCATCATTCCTCATCATTACAGTTAAATCTCCACAACATCGCTCACCGTCCACGCGAATCGCCTTATCCAATGATTTCTATGGATGACGCTACGAACATTATCAATAATTTTCATTGGTCTGGAGAGAATGAATTCATCGATCTATGGAAATGTCATGGAAGAATTTTAGCTGATGAAGTGTACTCTCGTTGCGATTTACCACCATTCCGGGCATCAATCAAAGATGGTTACGCAGTTATAGCGAGTGATTCGAAAGGCAAAAGAAAAGTTCATGGCGGATTAGAAGCTGGCCAGACGGTAAAATCAATTGTTTGAGTTCTGATAAAATACCAACTGTTCAAGCCAAATTTATTCTTCAGCCAGGGGCAGTAAAGTTAGGTACCGGTTTTTGTGTAAGGGTGAACACAGGAGCAGCAATACCAGATGAAGCGACGGCAGTTGTTCAAGTCGAAGACACTAAACTATTGAAAACCCATCCAGATGGTCGTGAAGAAATAGAAATAGAGATTCTGGTTGAACCAAAAGAAGGACAAGATATCAGACCAATCGGCAGCGATATAAAAGAAGGAACATTAGTCGCACAACGACATACGCGAATTGGCGCTGTAGAGATGGGAATTTTAGCCGCATGTGGATATTCCAAAGTCCAAGTGACTAAATTGCCTACGATTGGGGTTTTATCTACAGGGAATGAATTACAACAAGCGGGAGAACAACTCAAACCTGGTCATGTATATGACAGTAATAAGATAACTCTGATGATGTTACTACAAGAGTATGGATATGACTCCAAAGATTTAGGCATAGCTTTTGATGAGTAAGTAATGGTATCTCGACTATTTGATAATCATCCCGACTTTCATTATACGATTGTCAATTCTTGTAGCGAAAATGTCATGATTAATACCATCACTGAAGCTTTGCGACACGTTGATGTTCTTATTACAACTGGATCGGTATCGATGGGTGATCGCGATATGTTGAAACCTATTTTGAAACAAGTGTTCAACGCCACGATACATTTTGGACGAGTCAATATGAAGCCTGGTAAACCAACGACATTTGCAACATGCGAATTCGATGGAGTTACTAAATATTTTCTGTGTTTGCCTGGTAATCCAGTATCAGCAACAGTAACACTTCACCTTTTTGCTATTCCATTGTTGAATCGATTGTCAGGAAATTATGCAAAACCAACTATCATTCAAGCTCGAGTGAGTATCAATATGAAGTACGAATTATTTCATTTTCTGTATTGAATGAAGAGACATTGCTGATGTTATCTTTGTAGCTCACAAGCTCATACAAATTGGATTCGCGACCAGAATATGCTCGAGCAATATTGAAATGGTCTGATAAAACTACAGTTCCATTAGCTTGCAGTACGGGAAATCAGATAAGTAGCAAACTTTTGAGCTGCAAGAGTGCTAACGCATTGTTGATGTTACCTGGTGGAAATGCAGAGCGGAAAGAGATGAAAGAAGGCGATATTGTTCCAGCTATGCTCATTTGTGCCTTACGTCATATTTGAACTGTACATTTTGATTCTCTAATTTCTCTTCATGTGTAATTGAAATTTATATTGTCGCGTTCTATTTTTTGTATGATTAGAGAGGAAGTTTGGTTACCTCTGATGTTATAATCTTTTGTGTATACTTTTGATGAATAAATTCATTATGAGAATGAATGATAATTCACAATCGAAATGATCGAAATTGGAGACATACCTGGAAATCAGAGGGATGATCGGTGGAACATTTTCAGTACGACCGTTATTTTCACGCTATGTTAAGGATGCTGATCAATTTTGAATACACTATTCATAGATGTTCACTCTTGAACTTGATGATGATTTATCTTCGAGATCTTGATGTGAGAGCAGCTGAATTCAGGAAAATTAATGCGAAATTCATGAGAAAACGGTTCCGATGTGACTTGATGCAACAATTTATACGACGACTTTTTGAAATTGCGATAAGAACTGGTGGTGAAAATCGGAACTACAGCCATTTGAATTTTCTCTTTCCTTCTGATGAATTTTGATAATAAAGCAATCACAGTATCATATGCTTCGATAAATTATACAACCGACAATTATTTTTATATTTCTCTTATGAGTATTCAGTAATTCAAAGTTCGTAGGATAACTAATCGACTTTCAGACATGATTTGACTATTGTTTCCGAGAAGTTGGTTCACGCGATGTTCTCCCGCGCAATTCAGCATCGTTCGAATTGGCTTGCGATCGAATCATCTTAACCTCACTTTTAAACAGGGCGAGTCTATATTGAGTGTTGTTTTCAATCAGTTGAGCTTGAGAAATAATAAATAATGGTGAAGATTGCGCTGCTGATAAAAGCCAATTTGGAAAATATTGAAGAGTTGAAGCCATCAAATGCAGATTTTTGTTGGTGTTTAAAGTTTACATGTTCTAATTGCGGTACAACGTCGGAAAAATGGAATTATGTCTCACTGAGTGACGAAATCCCTGCTCAACATGGACGTGACACGTACAATTTTTCTAGCAAATGTAAACTCTGTTCCCGTGTCAATACTGTGACAATCATTCCTGATTCTGTTAAGTCTTATACCGTAGAGGACCAGGACAAATTTAAATCTGTCGTTGCATTTGATTGTCGTGGTATAGAACCATGTGAATTTTCTGCAAGAGAAGGATGGACCACAAAAGCTACTGAAAGTGGTAAAATGTTTGTTGATATTGACTTAAGTGAAGGAGAATGGGCTGATTATTGTGATAAAAGTAACCAACCAGTTGGAGTTTATGAAATTGAACATAAATTTGAACGAATAAAGTAATAATAGGAATGGGAACAGAATAAATTCATTACCTTCACACCATACTTAATAACGACATGATATAATTTATTCATAATCATATACAAAAAAACCATTCATTTTGATAAATGGCTCGAGATTATTGACAATTGTTCTTAACAATTTATTCGAATCAATCATCGAGTTATCGCCATTTATATATTATCATTTCCTACCCTGCACTGTCCAATGGATGATTGGAGACAACTTCGAGCAGGGGAACATTTAATGGAAAAGAAAACATTATGAAAATTCATATTTAAATTTAATTGAGTCGTTTTTCTCTGCTTCATCAACTGTCATGTGATTTTGGAATGTATCGAGGCAACCATTGAAATCAACAAACTATTTTGCATTGATTAATCTGAAGAATGAAGAAAGAAACTTATTGATTCCTACATTATTAGTTGATATTAATCGAAAAGTTAATTGGGAAATTAATTATATACATTGCATTTTCTATCGTAAAATTGTATAACAAATTTTGATTACAATTGAAAAGATAAACTTTCTTATCCGTTTTTTCTATTGCTCTCGGTGGAGAAAATTATTAATTCATTATCATGAATTTGTAGATATTGCATAAAATAAATGTGGTCTTATTTGTGCGAAAAAAATTATTTTCGATACATTTCTATCTCACTACTACTGAATAGTTAATTCATCTATCACTAGGATTTTCTAAAGTTCTCACTAGTTCTATGGTTTCTAAGATTTAATATGTAAATGAATGTCGTATACATCGATATATGACAAACCATTTTTCATTTAAGACAAAATTATTCTAATGAAAATCACATAAAAAAATTTTCAATCAACATATGATTAATCTAATCGTAAAGCTATCAGTCTATTCTCACAAAAATATCACTATGACTGAAAATATTTAAACAAAAAAAGAAAACGATATATAAACATGAATTATATATTATAACTTTGACTGTGTTCGACAAAATAACATAAAGAACTCTCATACCCAGTAATACATTGTGCCTTGAGAAACTTAAATGAATAACGAGAATTATAAATTTTATTCTCAACCCGCGTTGGAATATTCTTACTTCACTCTATGATAATGATAAGTAAATGTCATCTCTTCGTCCTACATAATCCTTGTAAAATCTCATTACAAGCAATGTTTTCATGAGCGTTTCACACTTCAATCATAAAGGAGATTTACGTCTTAATCAACCACTGCTCATAGTGAGATTCAACTACATTAAATTACTACATTATTATCTTTGGTATACGGTTGTGTAAAGAACGTCAACATCGTATTGATAAACGTGTGAATGATCATCAAAGTTTAACTCTTGTCATCTCACATGAAATTTCATATTGTCAATACGACGAAGTATAATAGGAACGATGCTTCTGATGATTATTTATGGGATAAAATGGTTGAAAATCATCCGTGAGAAACAATAACTATCATGTATCCAATAGTCTATCAAGTGGAAAAATCTCGGTCATGCGTTCTCGAAATGTCGATATTTGACACGATGTGCTCGAAATAGCTTTCATTCACATGGTTATTCTCTTTGTTATACATTGCACTCATTGAAAATTTATTAACTCGTAGAAATCACCATTGCCGAATGTATTTCAACTTGGGCCATATTTCTCGGGATGTTTCTTTCAATTGTTGTATATGATTAATTGAGTTAATTGTTGATTATACATTTATCATCTAGAACACTATTTATGTATGTTTTAACACTACAATTCGGCTTATAGAATTTTACTATATATGACCATATCTAAAATTTCGATAATTGTTTAATCAATAAAATCTTAGTAATTTTTTTTTTCATTTATGAGATAATTTATTCATATTGTTTTTCTATCGCTCATCTATAAAGAACCTCTAACTGTGAAAGAATAAACATCCCGTGAATGGGCCCATTTCAATGCGAAATTTAGATGGATGACTTGAAATTGTTCTACTCAATGAAGCTTACGTGTTGATCCAATTTTATTAACAAAATTCGATTGAAAGTTGAAACAGGAATAAATTCCGCAAGCAATGTTGAAATTAATAGTCGAATGAGACTAGACCGTATATCGGTGTATCATTTTGTTTCTGTTCACCCGACGCGACTCGTGTCTCGATTCAAAAAGGCAACTTTTTTTCAGTTCGCTCTTAAAAACTGCAGACTATCACATGCCCTTGAAAAAAGTGAAAATGACACAGGAAAAATACCCTGAAAATATCTCTGTAACAAACACACGTCATCAGGACTTTGACGTTATCGTTTTTGTCTTCTTCACCATGTAGACAGACAGAAAAATATATATCAGTCCCTTGTGCATGAGGGCTTGTGTCTGTGTGAAAAAAAGCCCTCTATTATTTGCACTCAGACGATATTACGTAATTGTAGTAATAGAAAAAGATTATTCAAGGTTTCACTCTTTCCTCTCCATCCTCATTTTCTTCACTCCTAAGTTTTCTATTTAAAATTATCCACAATTCATGGCAATTCGTCATTAATAATCGTGTCATTTAGACACGTCTGTTTCAAAGTAGCTGATTGATCTTCGAGACTACGTTTCAAACCTTCAATGGTATGCATCAACATTTGTCGTCGTATTTGGGTTAAATGATGCTGAAATAGTTGTGTGTCCTGAGAAGTGAGATTTGCCTCGGCTGTCAATCTTTCCTGCCGTAATTGTGCGACTTTTTCTCTCAAAGATCGCCTCGAGTCGTCTATGAAAATAGAGTCAATAAAATTTACAATGAAAGAACAAATTCGACAGATATCTTTGTTGTCATTTTCTGTGTTTCAGATTTGTGTCGATATTTCTAGATTTCTGAAGTGTTGACAATTAATTCAGACACCATCTATTGAGAAATTTATTTGTAAAATGAATTTTCTTTCTGACAATTAACATCTTTGTCATCATTACAATACAAACCTGTATCATCCGTTGCCGTGTCACCATCAGAATTCCTCAAAATAACATGACGCTCACCAAGAGTCTTTTGTATTCTACCGTAAGTAGCACTTCCAGCGTAGACCTTTCTTTTTACAGGTTCACTTTGTGGACAATAGTAAGTGCTTTCTTTAATCGGACCCATGTCAACAGATCTGAAAGTGAGAGGAAAAAATGTAAAAGAAAATCCGATAATACACCAGTTTTCTTTTTGTAGTCGATGAAACCGAATGAAGTTGAGGAAAAGAAAATATTGTTGAACTCTCACCGAAATGTCATCAGAGGAACTCTACTCCGTGAATCACAACGATCGTCCGAGTCCGATGAACTGGATGCCGGTGCTATTTCTTTACTCTGACGTAATAATTCACGTTTGCATATGACATTTGATGGTTTCTCAGCGGGTAAAAATGTTGTTTGTTCACGAGGCGCATACGGTGATGCTTCCACTCTACCGTCTTGACTAAACGACCTTATATTACTCATTTCAATCACACGCGATCGCGATCTATCTCTTGTCTCTTGTTCCAACATGAGCATGCGATTTTGCACAATACTACGACACGGTGAACTCTGTAAAGCCCTTTTTGATAATACTGGCGAATCCTGACATTTTGTCTCTTGTTTATAATGATTATTGTCTTTGATTATATAATTATTAACAGAATTGCGTTCCATGAAACGATGAATTGGCGAACAATGATGGTTGAACTGTCGTTTAGGACTTGTGTGCTCCAAATCTTTGATATTTCCACTCTGCATCTCAGGTTGAGAATTTCTACTCTTCGATAATGCCAATTCAATATTCAATTCAGTATTTTTTATTAATTCTACACGCTTATTCGCTAAACCATTGTGAATTTTTCGTGACGGTGAAGGCATAACAGATGATGACGATGCATTCTTCATGTTAACGAGGATATTTTCAGCCTCGAGAATCAATTCACGATACTTTCTGTCCGCCTCTTTATCTGCTTCCATCAATGCAATCTCCGATGCGAATGTCGTCATATAAGAATTACCAGACATTCGTTGACGTACAATATTACCATTTACATAGCTAATTGAATTTGATCGTCGTTTCACCATTTCATTTTCTATCACTGTTGGAGCAACGAAATTTCGATGATCACCGTTCTGTTGTAATATTGGTAAATTTTCATTCACATCATGATGCTTTCGTCTCCGAAGACATATTGGCGTTCCGCCAACACTTCGACTCCCTTGATTGAAGCCAGAATTCTTTAGTAGCATCCTTTCCACCAATACCCTGTTCAAATTTGCCGTCATGTCATCGCATTTATCTAAACTCGATTTCTTCCGTTGTGACAGTCGCTTCTTCCGCTTATCACTCGGCTTATCCTCCAATTTTTTGTGACGTAAACTTTGACGTTTCGGATTACTTTTGACACTCGCAGATCTGAAAATTTACATTACATAAATAATAAAAAATAATTCCATCTTTCTTGATATCATGAAAAAATCATGCACAGAATGTCAACCCACCTGTACTGCATTTCATCTTTTGATCGACGTTTCATCATTGATTCACGCAGTCTCGTGCTACGACGAGTGAGTTCACTAGTGAAAGTGAAATAAGTGCAATGTCCTGTATTCGGCAGATGTGCTTCCAAACTATTCAAATCTATGAAGCTTCCATTATCGATATAGTCAAAATCATCATTTTCAAATGGATCGTTCTCATCACCACCATCCTGTCCCGTATCAACATCAGACGGGGAATGATTAACATAATCCTCACAATCCGTAGGATCACTGTCTGACAGAATATCCGTCTCTTTTTCATAAACATAACTCTCATCGAATTTACCCATCATTTCATTCAATGTTATGTCATCCTCTGATGAACAAATGCTCTGTGTCAATGATGATACTGACGAGCTACTACTACTGCATCTCAACATTCCTGGATTGATCTTTGATCTTGTTGTCTCAATTCCCGTTGAAATCCTCCAATTTTGATTTATCCTGCGGACACAATATATCAATAACTCGTTCTATCTTTGACTGGTGAAGGAAAACTTTTCCTATATATACACACACATTAATAAATGTATAAAGTCGTGAATAAAAAAAAAGAACAGTATAGAATGGAAAGTCAGTTGGGGATATAGAAATTTGACTGTGGGAAACTCGCCAGACGTACTCAGCCTGTGATTAAAAGTTTTCCAGTGAAAATAAGAGACAGCAGAAGGAGGAGTGTACACGTGAAAGAAGAAGAGGAAGATAAAGGAGACGAAGATAAAGGATAATAGGAAGAAAAAAAAATAATATGAATGAAGAATTTAATTGGTGAAGTCTATTCTTTGAGAAAGGACAAAGACGCAACTATTCATGAGAACAATCTAATTACAGTGAATATTAATTGTAATTAGATATGCCATGTTTTGATGTTATTATGATGACTTTGACATTTCTTATGACAATTAAAAATATGTAGACATTGAAAAATGTGTATTCCAAGTTGAAGTGCTTTGTATAACGAATATCCAAACGGTACTATGGAATATACTCACGGACTACGTCCCGCACTGAGACTCTCCTGTCGGTACTCTCTTCTACTGACATGACCATTCCTGTAGTTGTTAACATTCACGTCACTAGCACTTCCGGAAGATTCAGTGAGTTTGAGACCAGAGCTACTGCTCGTTTCGTCTAGGGTTAGTCGAGTTTTGTAGCCACTACCACCGCCAGTTGTGCTAGAGCCAGAAGAGTTGGCCGACAGCCACGGATTTGTTCGTATTCGAGAACGCTGTCGTGGCGATTGGACTGAGGGTGAAGTGACTAGGGGTGGTGGAATCGACGAAGGCACAGACAAACTGTTTCGCGTTGTTCCATCCGATGCAGAATATGATTCTGTTCTTCTATGCTGGGGTTGATGCTGGTGGTGGTGGTTATGTGGCTGCTGCTGAGGGGATTCCCGTTGATGAGTCTGCGAATTCAGCTGACACTGCTGCTTCGGTGGATGGCTGATTGCCGCTTCTGTACCCTGGGGATAACGACAGAAAAAAAACGTCGTCTTTTATTTGTACACGTCGTAGTAGAACTTTATTGGCATGTACGACTATGATATATTTAAGCGGCACACGCGGCAATTTTTCCATCATAAACTTCAGAACAAATTGGTTTTTTAGTTATCAAAATGTCGTTTCTTTTTTTCGTTTTGGAATTGCTGACGTATGAGAAAATACTGCACAAGTTGAGCCTATTTGGGATTTTACTCAGACCTCACTTCACCACGAAAGTCACTCGCCCCTTTTTGGTGTACATGTATGTATATGTATACAACAGTTCGGTTGCTTGCAATCCGATTTGCATACTAAACGAGCCAACCCGTCGTTTATTCGATGCTCGAATGGCTCCGGCCATATAAAAAATCGTTAATTTAAACTGACATTCTATTCTGCATGATCACTGGCAATAATTTCATGTGCGTGTCATGATGACATTTGAAATAGGAGTGTGAATATTGAGTTGACATGAAATGAAATTGATGTGAAACAGGGAAATGAAGAAAAACCTCGGTAAAAAGAGAAAAGAAAAATGTCCACATTGTAAATCTGAATTGTTATGTGTCCTCGAGTTTTAGCTGGTGACTCTCATGGCCTCTTGGGACAAGCACATTACACACAAACAAAGTGAAACGATAAATATTCTTGTGGTTCACCTCACTCAGGAAAATATATGGCAAAAGGGTTTTTTTTATTTGTTGTTCTTTCTTCAACCTTTTCATTTTAGAGTCTGTGGTTTCTTCAATGAAGTTACTTTAAAATGTATGTGTGACCGCGTTCATCTTGGAAGGAAACGACATGAGATACGACGACGAATATGGTTGTTAGTCCAAAGCGTAAGTTGAAGGCTTTGAAGTCAACCAGGGTGTAACCTTAGAAGTTGCCGACTGTACTATATTTTTTCAATTCAACGATGGAAAACAGCTAATTTGGGGTCATGAACCTCATGGTGTGTAAAAGCAAGCATAGGGATACACGTAAAAGCATACGAAATGCTGAATTTTACCAATATATTGATCCAGAAAAATTAATTTTGTTTTATGTGAAGTGTAGACTTTCACACTTTTGTATTTATGAAGATTTATATTGAATTAATGAGTAAAAAAGCACAGGAAACTTGACCTCCTGTGCTAGTTTTCAACTCGTGTTAATTAATGTACACCTATTCATTATTTGTTCCACTCATGAAAATTCCCTGCGAATGAGAAAATAAAGGAAAATATAATAATCCATCCACTTTTATTCCAACAACATCATTAAATTTCTTTTTTCCCGCACACTCATATATTGAAGTGGTCTGGAAAATCAACGTTTTTGTATTCTGAATATTTTCTCAGATACTTGAATCACCAGGAATCACCCAACTAGATAATTTTTAAATTCGATGCTCTCTCATTGAATTGCGACGAACTACTATTTCATTGCATTACAATTCATGAAAGTTCGAGTACCAAATATCTACGAACGAACAATGGAAAAATAACGTCCAACAATGAAAATTACAAATAAAATGAAGTTAATGGAGAATTTAATTATAATAAAATGAACAATTTCCGCCCATGTGGAATATAACAAGCAACGTAATTACATTATAATATGAAAGCATTGAATCGAGATGGATTCAGTTCATTAATTTGATTTAACATCATTGCAATTCGCTGAAATTCATCAATACACTAAAATTTTTTCGTTATTGATTCGACGATTGAAAATAGTGACAATACTAACCTTCAAGGTGACGTCGGATTTGAGTTCTTGAATGAGTTTGCTATCTCGAGTCATATTGGTATTGCCGTTAGTGCTGATATTTTGAACAATACACTCGTCCAATTGTTTCTCATTTTCTGGTCCGTTGGCGATTGTATTGTCACCAATGCGTTTAGTCACCCGGGCACCCTTGTTACTTTGAAAGTAATGTGTCCCCGTTCTGATATTTATGTAATACTCTGGTGGGAAACTTGCACCGGGTGATGTCCCGTCAGTTGAATATCCCGTACTGTATGCACTCTCTGGTGATGAGAGATTGACACTTCCTGTACCACCAGACGTTGCTGATGATGAGTTTGTTGTGTTACCACCACCCACGTATGCTGTCGTTGCTGCTGCTGTTGTAACTGTACCGTTAGCCAAAAGAATATTCTCCACGTTTTTTACCGGTGAATTCAATGGATGAACCTTTGAAAAGAAGAAAAAAGTAATGAGTAAAAAAAATATGAAATCAATTCAATGGGTGGACAGCAAGAAGAGGAATGAAGTGAATAATGAAGAGCCACGTGAGATGAAAAAAAGTTACAATTGATTCGTTAGTGTCGATCCGACGGAATAATAAAGAGGAAAAAATAGAAAGTTACTTGATGCAAGTCGTCATAAAGATTTGATAACCGCATTGAATTCTTTCAATTGAAAGAAATACGAGAATGAGAGATGGAGGATAAAAAGTGAAGGATCCAACCGAACTGGAATATTGGTGATTGGTGAGCTATCCAGAGAAAAACTACAAATGCCTTCGTGCACACTGGAACATCAAAAGACAAACAACAAAAGCATATTCATATATTTAAAAACTTTGAATACTTGAAATATTTTGTATGATTCGTCTCAACCGGTAGACAATATTTTATTCATTGTCTGTATTCCCACATGAAATTTTAAATTATTTACGATGTTTGCAGAATGGATATTCAGAATATTTCATGATGCAGATGCACATTCGTTAACGTGATAAATATAAATCGTGCTGATTTTCAGGATTAAATGTAGTTCATAAATATGATGAAGTTTGGGCAAGCGAGGCTTTCACTTGGGAAATGAACGAGGGGGTGAAGCTGTTGAATATTAAATAGCGCCCCGCATCGTTCGACTCTAGAGACTTTATACACAACAGTGTGGATATTGGTATCTCTTATTCACGCTGAGCGAATATATTGAAGTATACATTTGGTATAAATTAAAATATTGCAACCTATGTGTGTATGTGAATTTGTGTATTGAAATATCATTTGATATAGTTATGTTACCTGATGAAGTGTTGGCGAGCGATTGGTACTGTGGCTACCTGGCGAGTTGCAATTTGAATCGAAACCTTTATCTCCTTTCTTTCTATCCTTCTTCTTCTTCGGTCGCACGATATGCGCCTCCATCCACGTGCGCAGCTTCGTGCCGAACATGATTACGCCTACCACTATAATTATTTATCAGCCTCGCCGATTTGTCGCCTCGACTCGTTTTCAGATTTATCCCAATCACGTCAAGTTATTTTTCTTTTATTATTGTCTCTCAATAGTTTCCGTTAGACTATATATTCAATCTAATTATATAAATATATATGTACATTTACATAATTTATATTCAACGTTTTTATAGTCCAGGATACCACGAATTTGTATATTCCGTTACATTGTCACTGTAATGGAAGATTCATCGTTTTCTCTTGCAATTGTAGGAAGTCCCTTTTTCACTGACACTCGTAAATCTGCAACATTCAAAGAGAACATGATGTTAATATTGACATTTTCGTATCTGAAATGTCAATTGATCATAATCAGCGGATTTCCAGATGAAAAACTCAATGAAACATTAACAAATCTATGGTTTGAGGTTATGATACGTTCCTCCTTAGTGAATAAATTTTTTCTCTGATATCGGTTGAACAAGGAATAATTTATACTCGTAGAGAGTGAAGTGCTATAAAGGAAACTTGTGTAACAAGACTAAAATTCCGAGCGAAGCTTTTATTCGCATTCTTCGACGAGCAATACAGAGAGGTATTACGAACTTTGTCAAACATATATATATGTATATATCTAAAGAGAGTGACTTTTCTCACATAAAATAGTATATACACCAGGGGTTGAAAAGTTATCGAGTGGTAGATCGAGAAGACGAGGGTGAATTTATACTTTGGACACAGCCTGTCATTCTCAGAGCAGCATTGGAATGAACATAACCAAAAAATCACAGAAAAAGGCGAAGGATAGAACAAATGAAGAACACAATTCAACGAAAAATTCATTTTACCCCTTCACATGAGTAAATTTCGATGATGGAATAGAATTTATCAACTGAGGAATATTATCTCGTGATTAACTAATGGCAAGTAATAACGTAATTTAATTCGCTAGAGTTTAAAATCAATTATATTAAGTGGATAATTGTGTTGAAATTGGTTCTTTTTTTTTCGTTTCCCCCATTTAATGTCTCTTACTAATCGCTAATTAAATAGCTCGAATAAAGTGTGTAAATATATATATATTCTCAGTTAATTGAATGGATGAGCAAAAAAGGTATTGAATAAAATCGCTTAATTTCGCTTATCGATATAGTTGCAGCTCCTCTCACATCCGTCTGGCAATCCTATTAGTTCATCCTATTTGCCAGATAAAGCACTATCAATATATATTCACGCGTGGAGAAGTAACGGCGTGTGTATAATAATGGTAGAGTAGAGTGTGAGCGTGCTGTGTGTGTGATAGAATCCTTGGTGCATTATAAGCAGCAAAGGGACGGTGCTGACCGCATCAACCCTCCTGGGAAATGTATCACCCCCTGTACCATCCCATAGCAATGGCCAATGCAAAGCGACATCATGTATATACATGATGTAGCGGGTGGTGCGTGTACACGGGAGTTGCAGTGCATTTAGTGGGTGGAAAGGGCGAGTCAAAGGCTTGTTAGTGACTGGCACCGCCTGACAAACGTCTCTAACAACCAACCTGCCACCACCCTTCAATACATTGCGGTCATATTCAAATAATTATTGACATACAGATAGAATTTTGATGATTTATCTGAGTTCAAGTTGATCTTCCGAATTATTCATGTCTTCATAGTGAATATCTCTGTTTCATATGGATGTTCCGAGACTTGTCAACTTTTCAGGGTTCCCGGATCATTTCATATGAATATTCAACAGAACACGTCTCCATGAAATGATTCTTATGTACCTAGAATTCGTGAACCCAATCCCGAGGAAATGCAGTGAAATGTCAGCACGAATCACCAAGGAAAATAACAAATCAACATAAATCATTGGTGATGTATCAAATTGTGATTCCACTTTTAAGATGGCTTTTGAATCCAACGCATATGAAACAATAAGCAATTCTCATACCCACAGAACCATATGCTCAAAGGGTTGAATTAAGCCCAAAAAGATTGGACCAAAATCTCTTTTTCCATCTCCAATAAAATTGATCGTCGAGGGAATATTAATTAAGACCAACATCTGTCAATGGATCAATGCATCAAAGCGTACAACAAATACATGATGGAGATGAAATTCGAGATAAATATTCCACTCATTTATTGTCTTCAGCTCTCATTCGCTACTATATTCGCATTTTCACACATATACGAGCTTTATATACATATATAAATATATCGATTATATACAGTTGAAAATATATACGCACGAACGCTTTAACTGACAGCTCGACATTCATCGCACCAACGTCACGCCCGTTTGATTACCAATTTGGGAATTGAATCCGAATATATCCGACCAAACGTGAATATCCCCACACACAAAAGTCTCGAAATATCAATGCGGAGGATATTTTTCTCTGTATCAAAATATGAATGCAAATGCACAGCGGGTATACACCAAATGTGTACCCAACACACATCCAAATTCCCAGACATTTATATTTTATTTATAGATCGAGCTATTCATGTTCATTTGTTTGTTTATCCGCTTGTCCGTGCGCCTCTATCACATTTAATTTAAAAATAATTATTGTCTATTCTGTACGAAACTCTGCCTTCATTAAATCCCTGTCGGCATGTTATCGGAATTGAATACCCATTGGATTTATTATTCACATAAATCATTAACGTTATTATACAAAATCCCATGAACAAAATCGAATGAATAAGCTGAAGGAAGGGAAAAAAATGACTTGACGTCAAACATCTATAAACATTTCTTTTCTCCCTTCCAAGTTTCCATTTTATTAATAAAAAAAAGAAGATAAACTATCAAAAAATTTTCTTGCACGTGCGGCGGATTAAAATTGGCCGGAAATTATAGTGGTAGGTGGTAGCAATTTAGAGAACAGTGTATGGCTATGTTGGCATCACCCTCTTCGTCACCCTCAAGCCGGAAATAAAGATGCCAACCCACCAACAAAAGTGAGAGAGTGAACGAGGGAGAGTTGGTGCAGGACCAAGAGAAACTGTTGTGCATGTGGTTGGAATTCTCTAATACAGCCAGGCGTGTACGTAGGCGTCATACACATGTATATTGGATAAACAGTTGGGGATGATTTCGCTGTGAAAATTTTTGCATTTCCCCTCATGCTATGCTATGGAACGTGCCTTCGTCATCGCTTTCCCTCAATTTAGCCAGCGTGGAATATTCAATTATTCATCCCTGCACAAGAACCACAACGACTTGCGCTGTGGAAATAAATTTGTTTAAGCTCAGATATTGCTATTGGAATATTAATATTTATTATCTGTTTAAGATGGTGCGATGTGAGAAAATGAAAAAAGTCGAATTTTACCAGCGTCTTTTTTCTCTTTAATATTAATTCCAAGGAAGAACGTGGATGGATATTTGACAGTGATGAAGGAAGTGAGTAAATCCATTGAGCCGTTTAGATGAAGAGTAATCATGTTTGTCTACTATTCGTAGTACTTGTGATGAGCTCCAGAAATAAGAAGGGATCGCTATGAAAAGGGCAAACTTGGTAAGTTCACCCTCATTCTTTATTGTATATATGGAACGATAAAATGCTACTTGAGCCAAGGAGAAAAATAGAATGGTAGACATTGCAAGTAGGAGTGCAAATAGAAAGACGAAAATATTTAGTCCAAAGTTAGTTGCTCGTGAACAACATGACTCATTGGATCCAAATATATCGGATTGTGAGAAAATAGAAGTGGAAACAGTGTGAAAGAAATATTTTACCCACTTGAGAAACGAATATTCACAAAGTTTATAATAATTGGATTAAATCGATTTGCAATCTCCAATTAAATAATGTTCAATAATTGAATTTATATGCAACAATGAAAGAATATAATAAACTATTTAAAATATCTAGGGAAAAAAGGCGAATGGTGTGAAAAAATTCGCAGGCTTTTAAACGATTGTGAGGGGAATGGCCTGAAGGAATATGATAGGGTGAAAAAAAAGTGGAAATGGTAGAAGGTGACAGGGAGATACGCGAGAATGAGATCGTAAGCAGAGGAAAAAAAATAAAAGAGCAAACTCGGCGTTGGCAAAATACATGCACAATAACCGTATGCAACCCTCTTGAGTGCGACAAACTCAAGGGAAACATGAGAGTGACGCACTTCACACTTTTTTCTTCTTCACATCTCGATTCAGTTTCATATTCAATGGTTCATCATCAACATTATAGATTCATGAATATTACTCATTTTCTAATTGCCAATAACTTTTTCATGATGTAAAATGATTTCACCTCTTCTTTCATTCAATCGATGAACATTCACGTTCAATTCCAAATGTTTTTCTACAACCGTTATTGAAATTGTATAAAGACACCACTTATTGAGTTTATCATTCAAAAAGTTTGCAATTATGTGGATAGACGGAACATGAAAGCTCTCAAGCACTTGGCAACGTAACAACCCCAACAAATATTGAGAAAAGTCAAAATACGTATCCTATCTAACACCTGGAATTACGCCAGGTGAAAAGCAATAATATTCACACCCCTATTATGGCTTACGTCCAAGAAAATTTCATCTCTGAGTAAATTAATAATTTCTGCAACGTCAGTTAATTTCAAAAACTAAATAAAACCACGGAAACAAAAATCTCTTCTACATTCCTCACTGTCCGGGCATACCAACATCATCTCAAATACCAATAGAGAAAACACTGCGCTCACATTGTCTCTCTGCATTTCTAAAATGTTATTCACAAAAATAAAAAAAAAACGATAACATTGGAAACGATAAAACAAGAATGAAGATTGTATAGCAAAAAGGGATGGCTCTTTCTCAAGCGCTATGCCGGAGCTCACCCCAAAACTGTGAAATAATAGCGCAAAATGCTAAATGGCAATCCAGCTTTTGTTTTTCAGAGAACCAACGTGTATATACACATAAATATATCTTACAAGTCTCGACAGTAGTCGGAAACGAATGACAGAGAAATACTGAAAAAGCGAGACAAACACAAATGTTGCCTGTGGGGGGATGAAAACAAAAAAAGACAATAATAATTGAGGCCAATGGTTTTGCTAGAGAATATGAATTGCAGAAGTTTGAATAAAACAAAAATCATAATAATGAGCATAAAAGACATTTCAATCGTGTTCTACTTTTTGCATTAGTTATTCACAAAGAGGGATAGCGCTTGGTTGAATGAATGTCCCCATCTCTTTGCTATACATTGCCATCTAATGTATCAACGCAATACACAGTTTCCATTTATATATTGACAGTTTGACGCTTCTCTACTCCATTAACGTGGCTATATTCAACTACACAATACGGAAACCAATGAGGGTCGTACTGAAGAATCACGTGAGACAGTTACACGTGAGAATCGTTTATTCCTTTTAAGATTGTTCGTAGTGTCATACTCCCTTTCTCTGTCTACCGTTATGGAATGAGGGGTTGTTTGAACAGGATTGTTAGGGTAAAAAAAAAGAGGACTTTATCATTACGGCAAGTTCCATTAACACGTTTGACGCTTCATTTATACGATTCGTTTGTCGGCAATATATTGAACGAAGTGGTGTGTGTACGTGTGTATAATAATGTGGAAAGAAACGATGAGTGAACACAGGGTAAATTTCACAATTGTACATCGCATAAGCCCTTTTATGTGCATAACTATTGTTGATGCCAAAAGCGAATAATAATTATGTAAATGTGCATTTTAACTTGGGGAGATTTCTGAATTATTCAGTGGAATGAGCGCTTGCAATATTAAATTGCGTTATGTAAATATATAGTTGGTGAGAAAAATTTCATAAAAACAGAAAATAAGAAAGGCAAGAAAATTAATTGGCACTAAGAGTTTGCATAAAATTCCTATGAAAATGAGTTTTGTTGAATTTTTTACATACTTTACAATTCTAATAGTATGATGATCGTGGAGATTGAAATTTTCTCGATGTCTTGGAAGAAAACTATGCAATATAACATACAATGTCGGAAAACTCAATTCGTTTGTATCGTATGGAGGAAGACTTTATTATTTCACTTCGTGTATTTTTTTTCTCAGGTGATAGAATATAGAACGATGTGAAGAGTGGGAAAGTAAGTGAGTGAATGCTTGGAGCAACACTCGTCACTTCACTTGACGATGTAGAAATTCGTCGCCCGGCGTAAGATATTTGAATAATAGCAGGGAGTTTGGCACAACCCAAAGTGGAGGACGGATAAATTTACCCCATACAACACCCACCAACGTTGTCTTCCCCTGCGGCAATTCATGGTCCAAGAGTACAAACAAGCGAAAGAGAGAGGTGAGAGAAAGGATTGAACGTGCAAGAGGGATTAATTTGATCCTAGAGTACGACTCTGTAATGTTCCTCAACAATGCTTATACCAAAGTATTTTGGCACGTTCTTTCTCCTCAAGATACTGCACAAAGTCCAATGAAATATCTACGAAAAAATCACAAATAAATTCAATTAATTTATATATGGAATGTCAATTGAATAATCAAGTGATAATGAAACAGAAAGGTCTTGAAATCTGTTACCTCCAATTCGTTATTTCACTTCTTCTACATGAAAAACTCTTCATAATGTTTCAGCATTGGGAATTTGAGTATTTAATTCATGAGATTTGGCTGTTCAAATTGAGAAACCTCTCGACGGCCAGTATTTTTTGATCCAGTTGATGATTAACCCACTCCAGTGCTTCATGAAGAAGAAGAAAGAAAAAAAGAAGTAAAGGACGCCAGAAGATGTGAAGAAAAAAAAGAATGAAGGAAAGAAAGAAAAAGACATGGGATGGAGAGGTTCATTACTATCTCCAATTATGGTCTCAGCTGTACGAGAAGAAACGAGCAGTGAACTTCTTTCTTTTCTTTTCTTCCTGAATGTCACAAAGGCCATACTGAGATATTGTATCACCAGTAAGCGGAAGCTGACAGTGCTTGCGGGTGCATCGACGGCTCTGATGCACACAGTTTTATATACTGAAGCTAACGAGTCGTAAAAAAAAGGGAGAACATGTTTCTGCTGTCCGTTTCACCCCATGAAGAAGGAAAATATTTGTGATTCGAACACTTTCACTCGCAAATAAAATTTACATTTTTTCCACACTCTCATTCATAACTCAGACTCTCATACCATCAATTTAATTAATTTTTTAATGAATGACTCCAATAAGTGTTGACTTAATAATTCACAGAATATTAAATCAGATTTACGTGCGAGAAAACTCAGTGGTGAAAGCATTTTATAGCTCAGTGTTGTGCGTTTCACCAAGTCGATTTGTATTTTGATGAAGGGTGAAGGTTACAAGCTGTATATTCAGTAATATGAGTAAAAGGGTTTGGTTTGAGCACCTCTACTGATGCCAGGGGGTTGCGACGGTGGTTGTCATAGCAACCTGTATGCTCGTGGATTCCCCGCCCCATTCTCTTGCAAAATTCCCCGGATCTACAGGTCGAGTTGATCGATAAGAATGCGAACGATTTCACAACTGCCAAGACCCTGTGCAACCCCCATCCAGCTATCCACTCTCTTTACTTTACCGGCATACTATTCTCCAATTAATATTCCAATTTAACAATTGCATCTCGTTACTGCTGTATGAGATTTAGCTTTCATCAGCTTAGACCAATTTTTTTTTTACATTCATTTCATCCATTTTACTCTTTGGACTAAGAAAGAAGAATGAAAAGGATAAGAGAAAGAGAAACTGTTCAAGGGCGTCTTGGCGCGCAGCCCATGTGCAAAACTACCCTACTAGAAATGCCAAGGGGATAGGGGCGAATACGAAAGAGGCAGATAAATTTTTATTCAAGAGGCGAACTGTCCTCTTGAGAACGATCATTGACGTTGTACCATTATAGACGCGTTGTTGTTACGTGTGTGTGCGTGTCTAAGCGATACTGCATTGGATATATGTGTGTATAATGGAACCCTATCTGAATCATACTCGAGCCCTCGCACGATGAAAGGATGGCTTTTCCGGTCCTCATCCGGATAGGGTCGTCAGCTTGCATAATTCCTACCCGAAAATCAACGCCTGATGCCATGAACTTTGTTTCCAAATTAAAAGGGATCAGTCTGTCTGAGTGGACCACCATGGATTTGGAATATAAAAAGAGAGAGAAATAAAATCTGTGATAAATTCCCGTCAGATATTTTAGTTAAATATAATTTTCATCATTGTTTTCCACCAGTGTAGAATTGGATGCATTCGTGCGTTTGAGTATCGCTCTAAACGTCAAATGAAAGCGTTTTCTCTTTGAGTTTGAAGTGAACTCAGTCAATTTCGTGTTGAATGGTTGGATAGAATGAAAGTTTGGTTTGGAATTGAATCGCCAACAGTTCAGCAAGGGAAAAAGACACGTTTCAACAGATAGAATTCACACAATTTCAGTCTTTCGGTTTGGATAGCAGTTGATTAGAGGATTCTACTTCTGTGAGTAAAACCAACAATTCCACCACCAATATCACGGGGTTTAATCTTTAATTATATTGTTTGTTATCGAATTTTCGCCGCAATTGTAATGATAGTTTATACAATCCTATTATTGTTGTGATATAATAGGAATATATTTGTAATAAGCTAGTAATTATATGGGTCTTCCTCACAATTATACACCCCGACATATATATGGTGACTAGAATGCAGTAAAAGGGGAGGTTATAAGTGGGACAAGCTATGAGAACCGATCGAAGATCGAGCGTGGGTGTGCGAATGCTTGGCTCGCACCACTCGGAATTATCCCACCGTAAAATTGTCCCATTACAATTTTATACTCTTGACTTTTCACCATTTTCCTTCTTCACCATCTCTTTTATTACTTTTTTTTTATTCTCCCTACTTTTTAGTCTTATTTTATATTATTTCCATGTCAAATGTCATACTATTATTCAATTTGAAATGAAAATAATTCAATCGTAAAATGAATATTGTTCATGAATGGGTCATTGTTAGGTAGTTGGATAACAAGCTGACACATAGACTACACGTTTTCAACTCATCTGTTTTCATTATTCCCACATTTCATTTTTCTTTTCACTTGTTTTGATGAAAATGATGAGAGTTTTCATTATTTGTTTTTTGCCCATCCGAGACAAGGTCAGAGACCCGTATATTTCACTGCACGCGCGAGTTCACGCTGGAGTTCGCTATGCTTTTACTCTCCTCAAGACTGAATTAGATAATGGTTGAGTGGTTGATGTAAAATAAGAAAGAAAGGGCGGAAAAATGGTGAGATGGAAAAACGGTAGTAAGTAAAAGAAGAGATGAGGAGCATGAGGAAGCTCAAATCCACTGGGATTTCCGGAGACTTCGCAAAATGTCCCGTGGGTCTACCCGTCCACTTCTGTACCATGAACCAATTCGATTCTCAACAAATTTGCCTCCCTGGCTCCTTCCAATTGGTCCTTACATCATGTATATAGTTTCATGTCTATTTCCTTCTATTCTACCTTCGTAACCAGAGGAAAGAAACATTTTCTATAGATCGATCAACCATGAATATACATTGCACAAATGCAATTTTGCCCAGGGTATTGTGATAAAGCTTCAACATTTCCATTTTTCATGCTGTCCACTCGTTTTGTTTTTTTTTTTCTGGATGCTCCCCTATTTTATTTGGGTGTGTGACCGTATTGACTCTGTGTGCCACTCTGCTTGCCAGATAAAATCATTATTGTTCAATGCACATCCGCATCATTCATTATATGATACAATGCACACATGAAAAATATTTATTCATTTGTTGCCATTGTTGAATCATTTGGTGAAATCAATTATAACATCCATGAAAAATGATCTATTTTTGCTTCTATCAATCTTTTGTACTTAGAGTCGGACAAATATTTTTCTCGTAGACAGTTCCAGTTGATTCAATCTAGTTGACCAAGAGATTATGTATTTTCAGTCAGACACATGAGTACCGAGAAGGTCCAGTGGATGAAAAGCCTTTCATCGCGATTTTTCTTTTTTTTCACTTCATCATTCTCTCTCGGCTCCACCCACCCGCAGGCTTTTCATCAACAGCAATATTCCTCTTCTTTCTCTCATATACTACTTTATAGTGTGTACTTGTATACAGTTCATGTCCATTTAATTTGAATTCATAATAGCTGGGATATGTTGTACATCTCTTTCGCTCGTGGCTGCGTTGTGAGAGATTACACGTGTCTGAGTGAATTGAATAGAAAAAAATAAAATTGGAAAAATACACAAAAGAAGAGATATGAATATGCCTGCATATTATTTTGTAGATAGATATTGATGAATAACTACAATGAAATGAGAAAAAGGAGAAATCAGTGCAATGTCAATTTGAAAAACAATTTGTTGTTCATCGATATTGACAGAGGAAAAAAAATTCAATTCAAACTGCGTATTTGTTTTCATTTGTTTTGTATTATTTTCTCAATTATCTTATCGTGCTTTCAATATTCCGTAGGCGTTCTGTCGTGTATAGTGAGTTGAAAGTATGGAAAAAAATGAAAGAAAAGCGCTCGCTGCAGAAAATGAGAAGACGTTATCGCGCAGTTCTCTCACAATCACTCCAATGCTATTCGTTTATCAAAAGCTCGTCTCCGGCGAACCGCAACGTTGCAGTGGTATACAGATACGTCGATTTATCACCAACCTTTCTTTTTTATTCTCTTGTATTTTCTTTCTTCCCCACATGATCTCATCCTCTCATATCTCTCGCTTCTACTTCCTCGGGACTTTTTCCGGTGAAGGCGATGGGTAACTCACACGGAAAAATATTTATCACTTTCCAAGCATCATGTTTCCACTTCAATGGCAGAACCCGACAGCTGAACCCCTCACTACGGCGCAGTAATTGCGAATGTTTACAACAATTTATTGGAATAGTTTGATGCTTTTTATCTACTCACCTTTTTCAATAGATTGTGAAAACTTTTTTGCAAATCGCTGTTTCACATCGAAAGTTTATTTTTCACAGCGATTTATATCGCGAATGGAAGTGGAGTGCAAGAAACTGAATAGACCATGAAGACTATCGAATAAGTTAAAATTGGAGGTCGTTCAAGAAACGAGGCCGTCGTGCTGAAATTAGACATGGACGTAATCTAACACGAATACTTCCAACAGCCCAAAGCGGAATTACATTATCTGATTGGAAACTTCGGTCCAAAAATTGCTTTCGCTTGAAGCACAACATACCTGATAGTGTTCTGATGTGAAATTGATGAAAATTCATATTGATAAGTGATGCATAATCTGTCTATCAAAAGACATTGAAAATCATTTATCAGAGACAATTGCTGCAAACATTCATATGAACACACACGTCATAACTTCAATGAACGAAGTGTCAAAGGTGGTCATTGAGCCATCCATAAATGGCAATAGTGGTAAATTGAATTCAATTAACTTACAAGTATTCGACCTACATTGATACTTCTAGGAGAGTTTCATCCGCATCTTTTGCACTATTCACATACATGAAATGAACTTCACGTTTCATAGATAATTCTGGAATGATATTGGATCGAACTTTTGCTACGTCCATAAATCCATTATTCCAAAACCTAAAAATAAATATGAAACTACGATCTTATCGCCACACACATGACTTGAACGAAATTTCTAGATTTATTTGTCACCTCACATCCAACAGACGACTATAAATGAAAAAAGTTGAACGTTCATATCACTCATCTCATCCTTCATTTATAAATGTTCCAGAATTACTGAAATAATTGCTGTCACACTCATCCATGTCACTTCAACTCACATCCGTACACATACTCACCGGAAAAACAACGCGTCGCCCTTGGCATACTTGAAACCTGGATAATGTTGGTTGGAGGCCGTCAAATTTTATTCGGGATTAAATACCATTCCACGAATATATGTATACATTCACACAATGTCTGACAGAATCGACAGAAAAATCATGGAAAAAAATATTTCCCATTTTATTCTGCCTTCGAGGCAACAAAAACTATACTGCTATTCATACCATACCCTCCCCTCTTCATCTTTTCCATCCCCATTCTTTCTACACGCGCAAATGACATACCAAAGACGAAGCTTTTCTCTTTTCCTTCCTTTTTTCTCCGACATAACGAGTGTACTGAAGATACGCCAGAAATGAATGATGAAATATGATTTTTCCTAGTCCACATACGATTCATTCCCGATATTCGATTCAAGTGCATATGAACATTTTTCCCATAGTCTCCTACGTGAAATAAAAAAAAATGTACAAAACATGAAGAATAACCAAATAAACAAATAAATAAATATATAACAAACATCTGGTACGCGATGTTTACATTGATGATGATGGTAATTTAATTTACATATATGCCTGCTATATAGCAGAGAGTTTAAATATATATTGTTTGCTTTTACCGTAAATTTTCAATGGTAGAAACAAGTTCGTCTCGCCCCTTCGTTTGCCTCGCATTGTAAACCGAGCGAGTCTTGCCCGGGGAATGTCATCCAAGCCTATATATACATATATGTGCGTATAACCACACCAGTAGGTCGACACACATGCAACACAGTTGGTTTTTGGGGCGAAAAAGAGATAGTACATATACATAAAGCGAAGACGAACTTGCCTCTTGTGTCTGCTATGTTGTCTATGTATTTTATTATTCTGTATATAGTGAATGTTGAGTGTCGAGTGTCGCGTGTATGTCCATGAAGCCTTTCTATCCCTTTGAATAATAACGGAAGCTGTGGCAATGTTCACAATGAACCCACAGCGTTTCTCATGGAAATTTGGCTATATCCTCATATTGCTTTTTTAAACATATGTATTTATATTATCTACACATTGACATTCTCATGTGTGACTGTGCATTATGTCAATTCATATTTAATGATGGTGAAATCAATTATTATTGCTTATCGTTCTTTTCGGAACTGTTGTGACGATACGACTTAAGAAACTGGTTGGTCTCTGAATTTCAAACATAACCAATCAAATTGTTGATACATAGATTACGCAAAATCAGACCGTTTCATTGGTTGTTTTTAAATGTGGATGTGATCTTAGCGATGATGAAATTTTTATGCCGACTGTGTGTATATTAAGATTTTAATAATGTAAAACATCAGAGATCGATTTGCACGCGTTCGTTGGAACAAAAGTTGGCAAACAAAGGAAATAACAGGCGCGTGTTTTGAAGTATTTATCCATGAACAAAGAATATGCATCCGTTGAAACGGACGATTATTCTTGCAAGTTATCGAATATGTGCGCAATTCGATTCATGCGCGCGCAATACATTTTTTTTCATGGCACAGTTCCCAAAATGGCATACGTGTTTCCCGCGCAATGTTGGCGTAACATACCATTTGCATATAATGTAATTTTTCCGGTCGATTCGTGAGGGTGGTATGACGTGTTAAATCATTACTCCTTCAATTTTTTATGAGTTTATCGCGGTATTACGTAAACGGATCCGAAATAGCAAATTTTGTTCTATAGTTCATAAGTATCGATGTGTAGGTTAATAACGTCATTTTCTCCGTTGGTATTTTATTCTCACCAATCATTTTCGTGGTTATAATGTTCGAACGAGTGATATGTTGCTCAATACCACTGCTAATACTAGAAATAAACGACGACGTTTGATAAGGGAATCTCAATAATCAATAAATTCTCATTGAGAAAATTAAATCGTCGTCATTGTGAATTAACGGTCGTAGTTCGATGGCTTTCTGCGTTTTCCTCATAATCGTGATATTTCATTAAAACAAAGAGGCTCGGATGTGCAGATCTATCTACTTCATTCTGTCAGAGAACGCAGATCAAAAAATGTTTACCCACAACTTTTCAATTCAATTAAGAAAAAAAAAACAAGTTCGTAGTATAAAAAAGTACACTCAAGAACTTTGATAATCTATTTACGACGAAAGTTAGTACAATCATGAAAAAAACGATTAAAAACTTCTTCGTTAAGACATAAATAATTGAAATGCTAACTTCCACTGCGAAGTATATCTCATCTCTAATTTAATCTTTAATTCATAATTAAATAATATAATTCAAGTGGTATAATACAGTGTGGTACGATTGTGTTACATCTCTTTCTGAATATCATCGAATTACCATACGTCAGCGATTCACTCAACGTAAATTTCATTATTATCATTATTTATGTTATTGATATTATCATCATTGTTATCATTATATTCATCATATTTATATTCGTATTGTAGATCTGCCTGTAAATATGAATGCATATTACGGTATGTTGATATCCAAGAGGAATATTCTCGAATCAACGAACTACATCATAGTTCATTCAACTGAATGTGAGTGTATAAGAAAATTTCATCCCTCAGTATATTTTCATTGATATCTCCATGTTCCCTTGATTTCCCCTATTCATATCCACTCACCAACAATGTGGAATGTTAATTGAGGTAAATTAACACGTACACCTGTCGTGAAAATTCATGATGTTCCCATTTTCACTGGAGCATATTCACAATGCGACAGAATAATTTACATAACTCAGATATAATAACATCCAGCGAGACCACAGTGAGCACACGCAGTGAATAACATTAGATCTCTGCAGATTATTTTTTTTTTCTCCTTCGGACATGACTACGATTTTGATAATAAATATTTCTCAAATATCTACACGTGTCATAAAAGTACTGATCTTTGACAATCTGAATTATGCAGGATATTTGATTGAAGAATTATCAGTCGCTTTTTAGGTTATAATTTATTGAAGAGAAATTATTAAATCTCTTATAGATGGAATGGATAAAGAAATATTCATGATTGGTTTATGCGGCATAATTTTTATCGATAGCCTCCGGAATGGCTCATTGATTGTCCAGTTAATTATTATATTCGGGCTATTAGTGTCATCCACTCTGTGTATACAGGTATAATAGCGGTAATTACGTAATGGAGCTATACGCAGGTTGAGTGTGATGAGGTAAATGGTACGACAGTGACTTGCGAAACAACTATATAATATATATATGTATACATATATATATCTGAATAGCATCAAGAAGATCTTAAATGACTTACTCAAACCACTCTCACGGTAGGTATATATATTTATATAGCAAAATACACCTTGGAGAATAAAAAATTCTTCACTTTCTCTCATTACTAAAGTTGTTTTATTGTTAAAAGGAAAACCTACCACCAGTATTGTCAATGAAAAATCGATTTTTCATATGATTTTTCATGGAATGTGGAACGAATTGTCGAATGATACGACGGGAGATCTCTATTCGACAATTTTTGCACAGAATCAGATGGGGAACTTGCTGCGAGTTGTGTATTTTATACAGACATAAGAATTCATCGTAAGGAATTTTGTGGAACGAGATTTAAAACGGTAAGAGTAAACATTTTTGTACACTGATATAAATGATGGAATTTTTTCCAGAAATAAAGGGAGAAATGTATGAGAATTGGACTGTAAAATGGTGAAGAATTTTGAAAGCATAAAGAATACGCTACACTCAACAACAATTTTCAGTATTATAGAAGATTTTTCAAAGAATAATCCAAGATATAACGATAGAAGTTGTACCGAGGAGAATGTAATAAATTTTTTGAGCATAAGTAACGAAACTGCGAGACGGGCTTTAAAAAAATGAAATATCTTTGTGGACTCTGCAAATTTCTGCACAATATTCCACGGATATGTTCAGAAAAGTAGATTTTTCCTTTATAATACAGAGGGAAATCCTGTAAATCCAATGCATATGAATATCATAAAACAAAATCTCTCAACAATATAAAAACTTTATTGAGTCTTATATGAGACGACAGTTCACCAGAGTGTATAATATAGCCTCTATACAATCTCGTGAACATGATGGGAAAGTATTGCTCCAGGGCTCACCATGTCGTCAAGGCATTTTTCCGTCGAGACAACCAAAAACGTCCGAGTGTGTCGCACTCAACGTGAAATGAAACAGAAGAATAATTCAGTACGAGCTTGACGTCCGTGGTGGCGCATACGGTGGATGGTGAGGGTGGTGGTGATGGTAGCCCCGTGGGGCCGAGCATAGCTTAAAGGGTGAGTTAAAAAAGAGAGACAAGAAGGGATGAGAACACATGGATTTCTTGACAGCTCAGCAGAAGAAATGCGAAAAAAGAATGAGACGATGTATCTTCACAGTGAGAAAAGAGGAAGAACACCACAACTGTGCTACACATTATATCACCCCTACCATCCCCTTCATTTTCTACACATACGTCGATGAGGCAATGGTGTATACCCCACGGAATGTCTCAAGCCATATAAATCCTCTCCCCAAGCTGAGATCTACGGGTTTAAAGTGCGTTAGAAATTAACCTCACCCCGTTCGTTTTATCCGGCTCACCCTCGTCAAATTTTTTTTCGTCTGGTGTATAGACGAGAAAGCACACTTTCGGCACAACCTCAAAGTCCCGAGTGCACATACCAACATTGCGCGCATCGCGTTTTACTGCCGCTAAGCGAATTGCATGCCGACGCACACGCGAATAGGGAGAAGAAAATACGTTCACATAAAGGGTGACTCGGTAAAAGGGAGGACTGTGGAGGACTGCGGGGTTGAAACTTCTCCCTGAACGAACCCTCAACCGACTGCACCCTGACTTCGACCCCGCCTTTTTCAAATGAGAATGGTGTGGTAGTGTATGGGGGATTGAACATGAAATGGCATTGCATCTCGTGAATGAAAGAAGGAGACAAACATATTTTTTTCCATCCATATAAAAGAGTAACTTTCGTGTTATCATCTCCTTTTTTCAACATAATGCAATTGTTTGAAAATAATCAGGGGGATGGGCTTTATAATTGGAGGAGTTAGCCACGTGTTTATACCACACATGCGGTGTTGAATACAATTAAATTATGAAGTGAGGTTGGAAAATATTCTTTTGTTGAATGATTTGCTTAGGACTTGTGAATTTTGTCTCTACATCGATTTCTTTTGTAAACATCTCCGCTATTTAATCACCAATTGAGACTCTTCACCACATTTCTATTATGAAAAGTTGTTACTGACATGAGAACAATGGAATGTTTCCATGTTGAAGAAAATTATGATGACAAGCATTTCACTCAAAAGGTTTCTCGAAAATTTTCAAGAAAACTTTCAAAGGTAAGGCAGCTTATCAATCTCAAATCCATGAGGATGTTGATGAATTGTTCAACTGTGTTGATCATAAATTGTATAATAATTGTGATGCATTCACAAATATTAATTTTTTCAATTATAGAGTGATCAAGACACTGTGGTTGGATTAAATCATGATAAATAATGTTGGTATGATTAATTCATCCCTTGCTGTGTGATATTAACTGGTGTAATCGTCCCGATAAAGGGGTGAAGATGACTGATATCTTCCATGTGAATTCCCAATGGAATATATGTGATGTGATCACAACGCACATTGTTCTCTCGACTTTTTTCATCGGTGTGACGTATACAGTCACGTATAAATGATTGTGGGGTTAACCAAAGTGCTCTCAACTTCTACAGTATCGTGAAAAAGATCTTCATCTCATATCTATCCATCCTCGAACTTTACTCCAACACATATAAATGTGTATCCACACAATCTCAGTATTGAAGAGGACAAGGATTTCAGAATTTATAGAAATACATCTTGTGGATAGAATCCTCTACAAGGATGAATCAAATCCATGTGGTGATGTTTTTGCCAGAGTAGGAGTCGAGGTGTTTTGATATTTCATCGAAACATCCAGTTGGAACATATCAATTAGATTACCAAACAAAGTAGCATAACACGCTACAAATGTTTGATTGGAAATCATAATTACGTTTGTTTCACTTGTGATGATGGCAGCATTTAACGCTCCCTGCAGTGGATACCTTTTCATTATTGTTTGGATGTTAATGCTGAAACCATCCGGTTTGGATTAATTTAATTCAGTTCAAACCTCATCCCATGATTTCATTAATGACATTGGTCCAGATTATGTTACGAAAGATATTTAATTCTTTTCCAACTCGTAAATCTGGATTTTGTTGGAGTAATTCATCCTACTGGTTTCCTGAAGCGTTCAAATTCGAAATCTCTATTGTCAATATGAGAGAATAATGGTTTGAGATAACATGAACATTGAAAGTAGATATCTGAAATCATGAATCACTTTTCTTTTTGTTTTCGTTATTTCGTGATACGATTTCACACCCTAAAAATATTTGAGTGTTGGAAATAGGAAGGGAATGGATGAAAGGACGAAGAGAGCAAAGAGAAAAAAAGAGAACAAACAAATACCATTCCCTCATAAAACTTTTATAACTTTGAGAATAAATTTTTTTTTTTCCGCTTGCATCATCTCCGAATATACGATAAAAACTTTTGATGTATATATATTTTTGTTTTTATTAATTGAGTGGTTGAAAGCTTAAGGGAATATTTTGAAGTAGCAAAAATAAATGGTTGAAAGAGTGTGAAAGGAAAAGTCAAAAGCTAAAGAATATTATTTATATACATGCTCATAAGTTGAAAGAAAAAGTGAAAAAAAAAAAGATTGTCTGGATGACTCGTTTTCACTGGGCTTTTATTAACCCTTTAGCTTCGTGAGAGGCCCGAGGGCTCTCTGCTTGGTTTTTTTTTCCTTTTCACATTATTTCTTTTTCCATTTTTTTCTATTCACTCAAATAACGACAAAACCTCAGAGAGAATCGAAGCTACAGTTGCACTCTATAGAAATGAGATGAATTTCTCCGAGCTGAACATACACATTAACATAAAAAATGTCTATTGTGCGTATTCAGTTTTGGAATTGTCCTATTTTTAATTTGAAAATATTCTCAAGAGCATTGTGATTGTTGATGAATAATTATACAAATGTGTAGTGCAATATCTGGATACCTCGAGAATTATTTCACAAGATTGAAATATTTTTACCACGAAACATTTAAAAAATTATATTCGATCATGACTTGGTTAATGGTGGAATATTTTTCTCACTTCATAACTAGATAGAATTCCTACTCCTTCGTCCCCTTTTATAATATATCTTCCCTTTTTTCTTAACTTCTCCAATGCCACCGGCAATTATATAACACCAGGACCCTTAAAGATCATCAATTATGACGTGTGACAGTGCTGAACCACAATATTTTAAAGGCAACATATCTTTGTCACAAGTGGAAAGAAAATTAATTAAATCCCACATCATGTTTGTTTATAATTATTTATCATCATTTTTATTTACTTTTCTATTTTCCATACATCAAGTGTGATGTTTTATATTTGGCACAACTCACTCACTGACGTAAGATGAGAAGCCACGAGTAGTGGAAAGAAAAAAAATAATGATAATTTTCCTTCCGGCAGTGTCAAGAATGTCTCAGTAAAACAAACAGAAGAAAGAAAATGAGAATTCGTCAGAATTCTGTCGGGACAATTTTCATTTTCCACTCTCGCTGTCTTCAATATTTTTTATATTTTTCTTCATTTATTTACCAATGAATTAAATGTCGAGAGAATGATAATTAGAAGATTTAATTGGAATAGTCTACGAACCTTCTGCGCCACCGTACGTCATCCTCCATTACATCGAGAATTCAAGTAATGCACTGTCACAAAAATATTGATATTTATATTCACTTGAATCAAGAGAATTTAGTTTGATATGAATAATATCTTGATTTATCTTTCAGATATAAATTCGGAATAACATGAAAAGAGACAAGTATTGACTGTGTGAAAGCGCTGATTTGAAAGAAACCGCTCGCGACACTCCTACAACGAGAGTTGATATGAGACTGAGAGTGGACGGCGTGCGCTAGGGAGCTCTACATGAGAGCGCGTCAGGGCCGTAAGCTGTAAGGGAGGACGAAAGATAAGAGAGGGTGGCGGCACTGCAGTGTGTCACTCCGACAACTCCGACAATTGAAAATATTCGCAGATGCACCCTTAATTCAATCAAAATTTACATCTGATCAGGATCAAATTTCTATTGAAACTCTACAATCTCCCCCATTATTTATTTACGAATGTCTTTGTTCCTTCAGTGAGTGAGTTCAATTATTTTCCAATATTTTTCCATCAAGTAAAGTGAAAGGTTTCTCCTATTTTTTCTTCTTTTCATTCAGTCAAAACAGATATTCAAACTTAATAGTACGTGATGAGAATGTCGAATTATCAATACCAATTTTTACATTGGAGAACTTTGGAAGAGTTCATGAAGTCACGTTTGAAAATGATTATACGTTCCTAATAGTATAAAATAGAATTGGTCGGGATTGGATTCGATAGCTTCCGATTTTATGGCATTTTTCGAGGGTCGACCCAACGTAGTACGATTATTCAGTCCTACCCTCAATCTTCTCTCTGAAAGTGATTGTAAACATGGGTTATTTATGGCATATGTAAACCGTGGATAAAGAAAAGGAAGAGGAGAAACTTGTGTGAAAGCGCTGCGTTGACTAAAGTGATAAATACTTACTTCAATTAATTATTATTCCCACTTTATTACACCGGTCTGCAACGAAACCCTCCTCCAAATGGAAATATGATGAACGGAAGTAGTTGAACATTGAAGAATTAGATTTGCTTTCCATTCTATGCTACCGTGTATATATTTTTTTTGAATGATTTTTTCTAGTAGCTCAATATTATGTATTTTTCGTCTGTCATTTTTGCTTTAACGATGTTGTATTCAATTCATATTTTCATCTATGAAAATAATTTGTATTGATATCGTTATTCCTCGGCCAAAAATCATCGTAGAAGTTCGTTCAAAATATATTTTCCATTAGGACGGCAAGCTCTATACAACGCAATCATGAACACTGCTCCAGCTTGCTCAGAAGCCTACTTCCTGTATGGCCGCGAACAACGCCGCGTTTGCAATTGCGTTGGATAGTGCTCGTCTTCCTGATGAAAAATATATTTTGAACGGTTTGGTACGATGATTTTTCGCTGGAAAAAAACGATTTCAACTTGTTGATTTGTTCACCAAAATTTGTGTTCCGTAATTCTTCACATTATATTTCCATTCAAAAATATCGAAACTTCCACGAAACATGCATAAAATTCACAGACGAGATAGAAAATTGTTTTCGCAGACCAGTTTCATTCATTTTCAAAATTTTCATATTCATTTCCATTTTTAGTTTTCTCTCCAATCATCATCACAAGGAGAATAATTCCAACAGTTCTTTCCCGCATTCTTTTTTTTATCATCAACATCTACAAACGTAGAAAAACAATAACTTTCAACTTTTTTTTAAATGTCGATACCCCTTTCGCTATCTCAACGTTACAGTTGGAGATGCGCCAAGATAAATATCAATTTTACGACATCCAGGAAATTATTCCATTCGCTTCAACTGTCTACTGATACTCTGCCAAATTGAACGCCTCATTCATGTACAAACTTTTTTTTCAATACATATAAAAATTCTTTCAACTCATATGAATACTAACTCTCATCAGTTATTGTGCTTGCTCAATCTATGTCGTCTCAATAATTTACATCTTCAAATAATGTGAGTACTGTTTTGTCATAATCAATTTGCTACTGATGTCATTACATTGATTAATCATTTTCATTTTTTTCCAGATCAAATGAACATGAATGAATGAATGACTGTCATGAGATAGTGAAATGAAAGAGGGACATAAGAGAGAAGAAAAAAGAAACACAACAGGAAATATAATGTTATTATTCACCGAAACGTCCACAAGCAACGGGATTTTAACTACGTCGTAATTCAAATGATTGCAATATAAAACCAGAGGGGTGCTCTATCACTACTGTGAGATCTTTCATTGGTCTGTTGTGCCCATCCCTCGGCACACATCCTATTATATACGTATTCTACATATACAAATACGTATCATATACAATAAATGCTACTCATATTCGCCACGGCGTACAATGACTTCCGATTCTGACTTTTATGTCTATATAATCACTGCGTGGGTATTTGTAGTATTAATACCAAGTATATTATACGCACATATGTATCCAAACGCCGATCAGTTGGAACGTGATGTGCATCAGACAGATTGAGAGTTTATCGGATGACAATCGCAGAAAAAAAATAAAATGAAAGACAAAAATAAGTTCAATACATGCTCGATGTCTAGTAAAAAAAAATTCTTCTCATGCATAAATATCCAATGGTATTTCGAATGTATTGGCAAGATACGAGAATATATTTCTTTGCAATGAGATGGTGGAGAAAAGAAGCAAAGGAGAAAATAAAGTATGAATATTAACTGTATTGAATGCAGTCTCGGTTGTGGATTCGATTTAGATGGTATTATTCAGTGGGAAAAATATACTGCGACATTTCTTGAGGTGCAGCTGTAATGTGAAATTTCTTCTTTTTTATTTGTACTCCACAGACACTATGGAGAGAGTTTCGGAACGAAATGATGTGGAATTTTACTTTGAATCTGTAAAATTTCGATTGAATCAAACTTGAAATAAAATCGCTAATTGGGCAGGACATACTTTGCAGTGAATCCAGGACAATATCCTGACTTATTTCAATTCGAACTTATTTTCTATTGAAATTTTCATATATTTCCACCGTATCGATAATTAATAATTAGAATTCACGTGTGTGTGTAAGTAGTACAAAATTATGCAAAGATTCGTTTAGAAACAGGATCAGTTAATTAAAATTATTTTGTACTGAGTTCAACCCAGCCAAATTGTTTTGTATCAAATTCAAAGCACAGAATTCGAATCCTCTCCAGTTGCCTGATATAATCAATAGTATTGAAGAAAAATTATATTACACACAGCAACTCTTATTACCTTCAATGTTATTATTCCAGTCTGGCAGCACATAGAGATATATATTCCACTATTCATGTATGAATATATAGCCAGATAGTCTCGGCGGGGATTTTATCTGGATTTAAAATTGTGAAAAGCCACGAGCTCAAGTGGCCGCTCACGTTTTCCACTCTTTGCCAAATTGAATCGAGTCTTGCATTTCATTTTTCCTCTCTTCCTACTCCATGTCGTATACATTCGCATATATATGTACAAACCATTTGTTCATTGTTTTTTTTTTGTTCAATATTGATACATGTTGTGGTACAGAGTCATCGTTAAATGTTGCTGCATCAATGATTATTTCTTTCAAGCGTATATGAAGCAATACAGGAAGAAAAAAATTATTACTCAAGCAAATAATGTTGGTGTGTTTTTTTTTGGTGCATAAAAGTTTCTTAGTCGATTTTATGGTCAATTAATTATATATGAACATACGGGGGGTTGAGTACATGCGTGTAGATGCACATCATCATGCTCGCATGTATTATATTCACGCCGTCAGATGTTGTGAGAGATATATAGCCCAGTTGAGTAGGAACATCGCAATGCACACGCAAATTCACGTCACTCGCTTGTGCACTTCTCTTTTACGGCGACCTAACAATTCACCCTTGGGTATGTTGTAACAATACGTACTTGCTTCATGGCTCGTTGACTCTATTTACTTCGTTATGCATTTTCACAAGCCTAAATATGTCGTCATAAATTTGTTAAAATGAGATGTGAATTTATTTTAATTTACCAGAATTTTTTTTCCAGAAGATCTCAAACGTGTATGATAAAGCAGATTTTTCATTTGTACTATTTCATCATCGGAATTATTACCGAAATGATTTTTTCATATTATTCTTCCGTCTGATGATTCGACTCTTTTAGTGAAGAAAGCGAGTCTCGAGGGGATGGTTTTCTTTGGTCTCTTTTATCACCCTCAAGGGACAGTTACAGCCGATAAAGATCGTTGGGTGTAAAGCAGTAGACAAACTGTACGACCAAATGTGATATATAGCTGTATATGGGCGATTTTATTTCCTTCTTCTTTTTTTATGTGTGGAAGCTTTGCTTCGGTTCGATTTTTCTTCAGCTACATATGTATAGATATTCACTTATTTACCACTGAAACCCTTGAGGATAAATCGTTTATATCCTGTGCCTAATACTCATCTGAAGAAAATCTTGGGTTCAAGAATAGCTTGATCATCTAGGATGATCCTTTGTAGGACATGGAAAAGAGCCCAATTAAATTAAATAAGAAAATTAATTTTTTTTTAAATCATCGAGTGTAAAATGATGAATCCAAACTTAAAAAACTTCACATTTGATTTTTTTCCATGTTAATCTGATAAATTTTAGACATCAAATTTAATTCCAATCCCTTTTCTAGTAGAAACCACCATAAAACTACGATCAGTATCACCATGTGAAAATAATTCTTCTATGTATGAAAAAAATACGATGCCGTGTCAGCAATAGAAATGCAATAATGGGATTATCCAATCCTTCAGATTTTGATATCCTGCTTAATTTTTAATGTTTATTGACGATGTAAAATAACAGCAAGAGTGTTACGTGGGATCCATTCAACCTTTGTATTTTATGTTTGTGAAGATAGGAAAAAAAAATTTAATCATAAATTATTTTTTTCATCAATTTTTAGTTAATATCTGCCATCGTTAAAAATACGTGATATTAAATTTTTAGTTTATTGCTCCGGTTATATTACAAGAGTAGAGAATGAAAAATAGGTAGAGGAAGAAAAATGGTTTTGATGTTTCTATTAAAATATATACAGACATGAAAATAGTTTATGTCTATATGGACGCATATACAGTAATGTTTATATGGAAGCAAAAAGATTCGTACTAAACAATGGATAAAATGGATGATGAAGTTGTTGAAAAGAGGCATCGTAACCCATTGTTCACTGAAACGTAGCAACGTGCACGCACTGCAAAGAAAAAGCAATTGGGCGTCAGTCCAAAGCCTATATTCGTCTCTTCCTCTCCAGTCTGCATCGATTCAACTAGCGAACTCAATTCAGTTCACAATTGTGATTCTATCGAATGGGAAAAAATAATCGGGAGAAAAAATCGTAGACTCCCCTGTTATCTTGATGTAGAGTTGGGCGTTGTCCCACCGTCTATCTCAGTTTCTCTGTTGGGTGCCTTTTTTTCTTGCCATTCATTTATGCTCCATTTATGTTTTGGTGAAAAAGGTACCATGATCAGACAGGTTTTACTTAGTTTTATTATGATTTTTATTCTGTGGAAAATTTCAGGGTGGTGAGTTGTTGAGTTCTGCTTCAGTTTCATGGAAGTTTGAGATGTTTTGATTAATATCAGTACAGCGTTGATCATTAATTTATGACAGAAACATTTAATTATGTTTGGGTGGTCGCGATGAATCCATTTAGTGGGGTGAAACGATATTTTTTTATGGTGCATCCGAACTTATTGGAGCAATCGATATAAATTGGGAATTTATTCTCCATCATTGCGATCAAGAATGTCAGAGTCTTTTTATTGATTACAGGACTCCGCACGCATAGAATGTCTTCGACTATTTTCATTACGAAATTAGAATGAAGTTCTGTCTCTTAATTTTCCGGATCCGAATTTTCTTGAAATTTTTAGAAAATTCCTAATTTTTAGATAAGTTTAAATGACCAAACTTTTAGATTTGTCGAGGTTCCAAATTTTTTCTCACGTTTCTTCATCACGACTTTTTTAGTACTTGATGAGAAATTCTCTGAATTATTTGACCACTGTATTGTTGCGAAAGCAAAAAAAACTTCGACGAGGATGGGATTCGAACCCACGCGTGCAGAGCACATTGGATTAGCAGTCCAACGCCTTAACCACTCGGCCACCTCGTCTTGATGTCGAAATTCTTGTCTGGGTGCACCTCAGAAGCTTTTTCATTTTTATTTCATCCCATTTTCACTTTATTATTACGATAATTTGTATTTATACCATAACTTCTGTGAAAGTGGCATGAAACAAAGTCATTTATAATTTTAGAAAAAATCTATTGTGTTGAATTATTAACAGCTCACCAATCTCTCGTAACACGAAAATATTAGAATCGATCACTCATTTGAACTTATACAAAGATTTAAATTACAAAAGTTTCGCTTTCATTGGGTCTAGTCTGAGAAAAAGCAGCGAAGGCAAACTTGAACTAATGCCAATGCCTCGAATTAGAAGTCGTTCAAGCTGAGATACATATTTTTGATGACATAGCAATATTCGAAAACTTGTAGAAAAGTCTCACTGAGATTGTTTATGAAACACAGAAGCTGTAAATTTTAATTCGGTAATGAATAAATAATGTGTTTATTGCAAATAGCATTTCTCAACAGATGGAATTTAAGTTTTGCGTGTGAACCTACTGAGAGAAATGCAAAGTATTTATACAATAGCACATCTGGGGAAATGAAGATACTTAATGCGTCTCTATGGTTTATTTAAGATTAAGTAGGATCTTGAATTCCAGTAGATAATCCGCTCGCTAAGTATCCAAGATGTATTGAATGGCTCTTTTATGTGATACTAAACATTAGATGGAGGAAATGAATATTCGTACAATGAGATTTGTGAATGAGCATAAATTGTTCATCATCATGATTCTCAACTCATGTTGGTGTTGGATGCTAATATCATAATTATGAGAAGTGGACTCAGCCGACGGGAATGATTTTGTCTCTGATCAGAAATTCAAAATACTATCCGATGATTTATTCAGGTAGAATATCAATGTAATGAATGATGTAATTTCCATTGTCTTCGCAGTTTCATAAACTTTGAGCAGTCTTTGTTAAAAAAATCTTGACGATTTTGAATAACTGGGGCGGAGATAATTGTTATGACGTCAATAATCATATCCAGGAAGAGGGAAATTGGGATTTGGAATATCGTCTTCATCGAATTCGGGAACCGGTGCAGGTGTAGTTGTGGTAGTTGTGGTTGGTGATGGACATATTGGACATTCCATCGTTGTCGGGCAAGTGGGTATTTCTGGACAAGTAGATATGTCTGGTGGTGGTGGACATGTGGGGAATTCTGGTAGTGGCGGGCAAGTAGGGAATTCTGGTATTGGCGGGCATGTGGGGAAATCTGGTATGGATGGACATGTTGGAAAGTCGGGTATTGATGGGCACGTAGGAAATTCAGGTATGGAAGGACATGTTGGGATTTCTGGTATTGGTGGGCAGGTGGGAATGATTGGAGGAGGCGGGCAAGTTGGAATAACTGGTAAAGTTGGGCAAGTAGGAAACTCCGGTATGGGAGGACACGTTGGAATTTCTGGTATTGTAGGACAAGTGGGTATGATTGGGGCAGGTGGACAAGTTGGGAACTCAGGTATTGATGGACATGTTGGGAACGCAGGTATTGGTGGACAAGTCAGAATATCTGGAATTGTGGGACATGTTGGTATGATTGGAGCAGGTGGGCAAGTCGGAATATCTGGTAGAGTTGGGCAAGTGGGAAACTCGGGTATTGATGGACATACCGGGATTTCTGGAATTCCTGGACATGTGGGTATAATTGGAGCAGATGGGCAAGTTGGGATATTTGGTAGAGTTGGGCATGTCGGGAATTCAGGTATTAATGGACAGGGTGGGATAACTGGTGGAGGTGGACATGTCGGAAACTC
>JABMBR010004729.1:0-21709 GCA_018881525.1 Meteorus sp. PSUC_FEM 10030008
TATTAAATTTTATTATAAAATTAGTTTTTGTTAAAATTGCTTCGAAAGCCAATGCCCACCACAATTCCCGTGATGGTAATAACTGATAAGTTGACCAGCAGTATCAACAAGTAGCTGATGCATCCAGATGACTCCAATTCTACGGCAAATCTTCATACTTGCGTATTAAGATTTCGAATTTATCAAACACTTCGATATTTGTGAATATGCAATACATACTCGATAACATTTTTATGCATGTCGGCACACATCACTATTTTACGATAGATTTCCTTCGATCGATCCAACTTAGTCTTCTCATTCAAGTTCTCTCCAATGCTGATGTGAATTGATTCCAAATGTTCCCTAAAAAATCGAGCAATGATTGTTCAATTCAAACTGAATGATTGACCCATCCACTTACTTGAGTGCTGCAAACATACCACACGCGTGGTGAATATACATGCCAAACATATTATCGACAAACACAACGACTGTAACGACAATAGGAACAGTCATATAAGCATGAATAAGAATTGCTACGTAATATCTATCCTGGTCGATGAAATACTCAGTTTGGTATAAATATATGCGACTTCTTGATTCATTCAGAGGTTGCAGAAAATCCAGAATTTTAGGGATTACTGGCGTCGCAAGGAATAATCCCAAAAGCGAGAATATAACAGCTACTCTACACATGAGTAAACTCTTCAGTAAAAAAGAAAATAGGAATGATGTCGGATTCAATTAATAATCGTTATTGATGATTGACTATGATCCAGAGTTACTAGGAAAAATGAAACATGATCATAACAATTCATACTTGTATAAGCCATGGTGATCATCCGTCCACGTTCATAATAGCTGTGCATAATTTCAATATCTCGAGCAAATTTCAGGTCATTCCAATCACGCTGCATACGTATCAGCAAATTTCTCATCTGAATTCCATTCATCAGAGTATCATAAGACCGCCATTGACACAAACAGAAATTATTTGGATAGATTGACTAAGATGATTACCTTCTTCGAATTCACAATCCAATTAAAAAATTTAATCCAGCCGCCAATGTGTGTACCAATCATGGGTACACACTCAATGATTCCATCAATATCATGTAACAATATAACTTCTATAAACTTGATTATCTTGGGTATAAAGATGCTGCTAATCAGTAACATCACAATACATTTTGTACAATTTGCACGAATACGTGATAGAAATGGCCAATGTCCAAGTAGACAGAAAATGCGTTTATTATTGCGGAAATAAACACTCTCAAATACATTCATTCTTGGATATTTCGTGTTGACTGAAATAAGGTGGTTATAACTCATGAACTATCGTTGCAGCGAAGTGGATGTTATGCTGCTTCATAAAATATGCTGTTGGTGAGCGCATGCCTTTGATGTGTCAAAGGGTTGTGTCTGTTGAATTTTCGATCGAATTGTCTGTTTGATATATTCGAAGAAAAATATCAACATTCGGGTGTGCACAGACAGGAGGGTGGACAGAAACGAATTGTGAATTAATAAAGTTTCACTCGGTAGTGAGACATTGGCGTCTTTATATCGGGATAGATCCTTTTCGTTTGATGTATGGGAAAAAATTGCTCGATACTCAAAAAAGGAAGAAACCAGCCACGCAGTTGTGACTTTCGTTTGAGGTAAAAGACTGTATTATCACTTTGAACTTCAGAAGGTACAACAAATGTGATTCAAGTGGTGTTTTCTACATCCCATTGTTCATTCATGGTTTGATATCAAAATTTCTTGTTACATATGAGTGACGAACTTGTTGATCATTTATCGCATCGATAACATGACTGTAAAATACGATGCTGATGTCTTGACGATCTTGTTAATAGAAATTATTATTAGAACGAAATCTGAACAGTGGTCTGGATGTGATATCAACAAACTTCTATATTGAATCATTGCTGTCTTACCACTCCAAATGTCTGCATCGAGAGTAATATCAATTTCCCAGCTGTTAATTTACACGCTTCTTGACTACGCATTGTGACCATTGTTACAAGTTTCTGTGTCTTCAGAGTCATTTGGTACCATTTCGAATGATTTCTGTAGAGAAGGAGAATTTTTTTATACTAAGATCCAATGAGTTTTCTCGCAGCGAAGGATTCAATGCGTATCTCACATGTGTTCGTCGATAGCGGTGCTCTTATCTGCCAATCGTTGTGATAAATAACAGTCAAAAAAAAGATGCAGCAGTTGACCAGAAGCGAACATGACGTATTTCACCATTCGTTGTAGTGTTTGCGACTGCGTTGTAATCTGGAAAAAAATGAAAATGAAATAGTGGCGAATACGGTGATACCCCAAACATGTTTGAATTAGATTGATAATATTTCTGACCTGGACAGCTGTAACACTCATGATTGGCATATTTAAGGCAATGACCACAGCAAAGCACCACACATACATGTCCTCAAGAATTTTCGCAAATCCATAATTTTGTTTGATAAATTACTACATTAACTGGAGCTGAATTTGATAATATAAGTCCAATTACATTTATAATACATACTCGATAGCACGCTTGTGGTTCTTGATACACATCACATAGTAATCATACTGAATGTCTGTTGTTTTCCGGAATTTATAACCATCTTTCCAATATTTTTCCAGGTTTTGTTGGCTCGGTATATTACCCAATTGTCTTCTGAAATCAATACAAACAACTAACATTTAGATGACAGTGCTCAAATGTTGTTGATGAAGAAAAGCCTCACCCTACAATAGTGAATAATGCACAAGCATGTTGTAAGAAAATAATGAACATTGAATCGTTAGCCACAGTAATTGTGAGTATTGAGATCATACAGATCGCTTCATAACACATTATTGGATAGAAATATTTCTCCATATCAATTCGATACCAATATATTGGTACGGGATATTTATTAGGAACTGTTGCGTTTAGTTGCGAGATAAAATTCACCCACTTTGGTATAGATGGTTCGACAATGAATACAACTGTTGTCACATAAATGATGACTGAAAAAGGGAAATTCGGTGATTATTCAAATTACTTTTTTGTATGTCCATGCTCGCTATTACTATCCCATTCTCTTCATGCCATAGGAGTATGAAATCAACCTGTGTATCCATAAGTGAGCAGTTGTCCGATATGGGCATTTTCATTCAGAATGCGTTTGTCTTCCTCGTCCGAATACAGGGTCCAATCGTTCCGCAGGTGATCGAGCAGCTTTCTAATCTACACTTTATTAACGACATTCAGAATGAAATTATGCAATATAGCAATTGGCTCTGATAATCACTGCCAGAAGGATGTGTGTTCCCACTGAAAGTGGTAGCGCTCTGCTACAATTGATAACTTTCAGTGAGATAACTCGCATAAATTGATTGAGAATCAATTACCGTATTCAAATTGAGCACAGCATTTACATATTTGGCCGCAACTGCAAAATCGATGATAAATGGTGCAATCGCCTCTAATATAATCTCTTTATCATCACAATAGAGAACACCCAAGACCTGTAACGAAATTGTTGAGTGCCACGATTAGAATATGTTTGTGTTTTCTATGATTCATATCTACCTCGGCAATAAACTGAGTAGTGGAAAGAAAAATTATGACGAATCCACAGATTCTGCTTTCCCAGTATCTCTGATATGGCCATGTACCAATCAGACGAGTTATATTCTTGCCCGTTCTATAATAGGGATGATTGAAGAAATCCATTGCTAGATACCTTTTACAAGTTGATGCTTGTAGTTCTTAGACTTTACTGTGCGTTGCACCATGAAAAGAGTTTTCGAACCAAGTGAAATGAAGGTGATGTGACTTGATTGACGTGAAAATCGTTGGTAACAGTCACTTTTCTCTCTATCATGTGTCAAGATGTAATGAGATACTAAATTATGATCGATCGATAGAGTCTGACGTTACAGTTCGAGTGGCGTCTAGCGTGGTAGACACAATTCACATTTACATATTTTCCAGTCACGCACTGTTGTACTCAGGACATAGGAAAAAGTGATTGACAGTTTGCAATTCAATTGCAATGTTAGACGTTACTGGTAGAAGAAAGTGGATATGATGTTTGGAGGAACAATGAAAGCTGAATTTTTGATCGTCTGATATGTTTCGTTAGGTACTTTAATCAACGAATATACACAGCCATCTGACTGAGTATATAATAGTATTCTCTTCAAATATGCGCAAGGTTCAGTTCACAAGTTGATTCATCTCGTAGATACCATGACTGTGAAATAGGACGCTGACGTCTTGACAATCTGAAAAGTAAGACATAAAATGAATTGTTAAATGTGTGTTATGATTTATACTCGTCAAAACCTTCACGATAAAGCAATGCCTTTACCATTCCGAATGTTTCCATCGATAACAGAACCAATTTACCCGCTGTCAGTATGCATGGTGATTGACTTCGCAATGTCACCATGGTTAAAAGTTTTTGTGTTTTCAGAGACATTCCATACCACTTCGAATAAATTCTACAATTGAATTTCCGCAACCATACAAGTTAAAACAGTTAGAGTAACATAATTTCGCTTGTATCTTAACAATCTTACATATGGTGTTGAATTGCACTGCTGCAGTCAGTTAGACGTTGAGACAAATAACAATCAAAGAAAAGATGCATCATTTGAGCACACGTAAACATTGAATACTTGACAACTTTCTGTATCGTGTCAGCCTGGATCACGATCTGGAAAATACAACGAATCAATTACTAGTCATCCCATCAATAATAATCTGTTCTTCTCACCTGGACTGCAGTGACACTGATCAGCAACATATTTATCACAATGACTACAGCAAAACACCAGACATACATATCTTCAAGAAGTTCAGCAAATCTTCAACACCACATGATGTACATCAATGTCCGGAGTAAAATGAATAATTGGAGTATTGTGCCTACTTACTCTATAGCATTCTTATGATTTTTGATGCACATCTTATAATAGTCATATTGGATGTCATCTGTTCTTCTAATTTTGTCATTGTGTATCCAATTTCGTTCCGTGTCGCTTCTGCTTGGTATATTTTCCAGTTGATGTCTATATCAAGATCAGCATCGAATGAAAATCTGATGATACAACTGTAATTGATTGTAATGTAACCGGTATTACCCTACAATTCTAAATAACGCGCAAGCATGTTGCAAAAAAACAATGAACATGGAATCGTTTGCCACCGTAATTGTGAGTATTGCCACAATGCAGATTGCTTCATAATACCATATCGGATAAAAATTCTCCTGCATATCGATGAATTTCCAATAGATTGGCACGGGATATTTGTTTGGTATTGTTTCATTTGATTTCAAGATAAAATTTATCCACTTTGGTATGAGAGGTTCTGTGACGAATACTCCCACTGTTATGTAGACGAGCACTAGAATGGAAAAAAGTCTGATAATTTTAGGATAGTGATGTGCAGGTGATTCGTAATTTTAATTGAATCATTTGAGATTAAATGGAACTCAACCGATATATGCGTAAATTATAATTTGTCCGAAGAATGCATGTTCATGAAGAATAAGTTTCTCTTCGTCCTTCGAGAAAAAAGTCCAGTTTCCTTGCAAACGGTTGAGTAGTTTGATCATCTGCTTTCATAATTCAATTTCAGTGAAAGAGAGTAATGGTAATGCGAATAGGTTCACTTATTACACAATGAAAACAAACTGTTTCAATATTGAGCACAGCATTCACATATTTAACAGCAACCAGTGCATCGATCATGAATGGTGTAATGGATTCGAGAACAATTTCTTTGTCATCAGAATAAACTATCACACCCATCACCTGAAAAATGTCTCGAATGAAAGTATATGCACGATTTATTCAACTACTTCACCGTCAATCCTGATAAAAATAGTTACTTCAGCAAAGAACTGTGAAGCAGAAAGAAAAATTACGACAAAACTACAAATTCTACTTTCCCAACGCTTCTGATCAGGCCATCTGCCTATCAAACGGGTTACATTCTTGCCAGCTCTGTAATAAGAATGATCGAAGAAATCCATCGTCAGATGTCGTGTACGAACCGGACAATCGAACTACCATCTGGGAGTCTCCATGTCGATTATTGGAGTGCCCGTAAGGTTGAAAAATTATAGGAGTCATATTCTCGATAGACGTGCAAATTGCCTGCTTCAATTGCACGTCAGAATATGATGTTCGATCTGGGATGGGGCGTTGATTCCGACTCGTCGGCACCAAACCATGTGAATAATATCGATGGGAAACATTTGCGTTGAACATTGATAAGTCAGCGCGAAAGGATTGGTTACAACACATCAACGCAAACGAACTCTGAGAGTATTATTGCTATTCGGAGAACTAGAATGTGCTTATGAATTTGTTAGAAGCCTTTGAGGCATCATTTTCCTGTTTAGAAAACGGAACACCATACTGGATACGCAAACTATGCAACACATAGTAATGAAGGATTGGAATACTCATGTTGTTCCGGTTGAGTATTTATTTGATCTGTTTTTCAAACATCAACTTCCACTGGTGAGTGCCCACTCATCTTGTTGATAACATCACCGTGAAATACGATATGGATGTCTTGATGATCTTATGGAAAGCAAAATTGAAAATTGATCGATGTACCTTTCGATGGGGAATTATTCCGAATATAAATTGCTATCAACAGTCCTTTGCTTACCACACCAAACGATCTCATTGACAGTGTAACCAGCTTCCCTGCAGTCAGTATGCAAGGTACCTGGCTTCGCAATGTCACCATTGTGACAAGTTTTCTGGTTCGTATTGACATGCCATACCAATTTGAGTCAGTTCTAAAAAGAATCAATTCCTTATTCCATGGAGATTCTTTTCCAAACGATTAAATACAACTTTTGATATTGATTATTGTACATGTGTTGTTGAATGGCTGTGCTATAATCCGTCAATTGTTGCGCCAAGTAACAATCGAAGAAAAGATGGAAAGTGAACATACTTATGTTCATACAAAATTTGATTGTATCTGGAATCGTGTTCGCTTGTGTTACCAACTGCACAGAAGAAAGAATGAAGAATCGAATGGAGAATTTCCGAAATGCCATTTGTCCTTACCTGTACTGCGAGGACACTGATAGCTGGCATGTTTAATGTGATTATTCCACAGAAACACCATACATAAACTTTTTCGAGGAGATCCGCAAATCTGAGCAAAAATTAAATAAACATCAATGGTGAATATATACTAAATGCTCTGGTTGGAAGTATACTCTATTGCACGTTTGTGGTTTTTGATACACGAGACATAATAACTGTATTCAATGTCGTTGATATCTGATGATTTAACATCGTAACACGATTCTTCTTTCAGTTTCCCTTTTTCAGGTAAATTCTCCAATTGGTGCCTAGAAGAATGAATAAAATCTCCCAGTCCTTTAAATTATTTGTCGTTTCAAATGAACATCTCAAATAGAATTACCCCACGACGGCAAATAATCCACAGGCATGTTGCAAGAAAAATATGAACATAGAATCGTTTGCAACTGTAATTGTGAGCGTTGTGACAACGCTGATTACTTGAAAACACAATATTGGATAGAAATTTTTCTCCACATCTATTATGTAGAAATGAATTGGTATAGGATATCTATTTGCGATTGTTTGATTTAGTTCAAAGAAATAATTCCTCAACTTTGGCACCGAGGGCTCTATCACAAATATCGCTATCGCCACATATACGAGAACTAAAACAGCAAACTTGGATAATCAGTGAGTGTCTCATAAGAAAATCACCGCATCAATCAGTTCCAGTAGTGAGTTGATGCAGTCTACCTGTATATCCATTTATCACAACTTTTCCCATGTGGGCATATTCGTTGAGAATACGTTTTTCTTCTTTTTCTGTATATATATTCCAGTTTTCTTTCAGTTGGTCCAGCAACTTCACTATCTGTAACATCACAATGAGGAGTATTTGAATAGATATCAGTAGTAGTGAATCCTTGATCCATGGTAGAATAGATGTCATACCTTCCCCACGTTAACATACATGTTCACATATTTAATCGCCATGGCGATATATAATATGCAAGGCATGAGGAGTTCTAGAACAATTGCAGAGTCATCGATATACTTGATAAGACCGAGTATCTGTAAATTACTTCAACGATAGCAGGGCCTTCAGTGTTGTCATTGTTTCCCAACATATATTCAACATGAAAATGTTACCTGTCCCAAAAACTGTGATATACCGAAAAAGACAATAATGAAGCTACAAATTCTACTTTCCAATCGTCTCTGATATGGCCATCGACCAATCAGGCAAGCGGAATTTTTGCTTGTTGTGTAGTAGGAGTGATCAAAGAAATTCATTGTTCGATACCGTGCATGAAGCAGATGAACTAACACATGACAGTCTCCATGTCAGCCATTGTACTTTCCGTAGGGTGAGAAAGTAATGGAAGTCACATTTTTGATGGACATGCAAATTGTCTGCTTCAATTGCATGTCAGAATATGATGTTCGATCCGGAATGGGGCGTTGATTCCGACTCAACGGCACCAAGCAGTGTGAGTTACATCGATGGAAAACATTTGTATCGAACAAAGATGAGTAAGAGTAGAGGGATTGGCTACAATACATCGATTCGAACAAACTTTGAACGTATCATTAGTATCAGAAGGACTGGAACGTGCTCATAAAATTGCAAGACGCCTCAGAAGCTTTTTTTTTGGTGAAGTGAATATTAGAGTGAACAAAAAGAAGTCGCGCTTCAGTACTCTTTTATTGTTGCTATTCTTCAGCATTAGTGGGATTCGAACTGACATCGGTGTCACCAATACTACAATTCATAGTTTCGAATCGTCGTGACATTTCATTTTAATCTTAATACCATTCAAATCATTCAGCATGGATACGAATGTGGAAATCGATTCCTGCTTCATTGCATAGATAACATCACTGTGAAATATGATATGGATGTCTTGATGATCTTGTAAAGAGAAGGAACAAGAACAGAAATCATCGGAAATTCCAACAAAATGGTTGTGGAAATCTGGGTCACAAATAATCTCCGTTTATTTACCACCCCAAATGTTTCCATCGACAGCCTCACTATCTTTCCCGCAGTCAATCTATCCGGTATTTGACTCCGTAATATCACCACAGTCAAAAGCTCTTGCGATTCCAGAGACATCTTATACCATTTGGACTGGGTTCTGCAGTAGGTCATATCGAATTATAGAAAAGTTCAGTTATTCACCGGTTGTTAGCAGGAACCTTTCCATTCTGAATCACTTTTACGTCAATCTTTTGGAATGTTTTCTATGAGTCTCTGATTTTTCCGTTCTGTATTTAATTCAAACAGTAGACAATCTTTACTGCACGAACACCCCATTCACCGTGTGATTCAGAATAGTATCGCATTCATTTCAAGTTGTAGGTGGGTTTTCTCACATGCGTTCTTGGATGGCTGTGCTACAATCAGTCAATTGTTGAGACAAAAAGCAATCGAAGAATAGATGCATAATTTGCGCTCCAGCAAACATCGAGAACTTTATGGTTTCCTGGAAGGTATTCGCTCGAGTGAAAATCTGAAAATTATTACATGTCAGAGAATGTCCAGAACAACTTCTGGTGTAATGCAATTATGAAGAATGAGCAGTGCTATTTCTGTACTTGAAACGCGGTCACACTCATGATGGGCATGTTCAATGCGATGACCACACCAAAATTCCAGACATATAGTTCTTCCAAACATTGGGAAAATCTTAGATAACATTCAATATACAGATGTCATTATTATATTCATGTTTGTTCATAATTGTCCTATGTACCAATATATTTCATACTTTATAGCTAGGTTGTGGTTTTTAATACACATGACATAATAGTTATATTGGATGTGGCTCAATTCCTTCGATTTTTCACTGTACATCCAATCTTCTTCCAGGGTGTCGGTGCCAGGTATATCCTGAAATTGATGGCTAGAAATGAATAAACATGCGCTGATGAAATCGTAACAAATCATCCCAGTTGGAACTTCACAAACGATATTACCCAACAGCAACAAACAATCCACATGCATGTTGCAAGAGAATTATAAACAGTGAATCATTTGCTACTGTGATGGTGAGTATTGCCAAGATACAGATGATTTCGTAACACAAAACCAGGTGATAATTTCTTTCCATGTCTATTATATACCAATGAATTGTCACAGGATATTTATTTGGAACCGTCATATTCGATTGCAAAATAAAATTCATCCATTGTGGTAATAATGGTTCAGTTATAAATACCAACATCGTGATATAAACTGCAACTGGAACGGTTTGCGTTCAGAGAGTCTCGTCTCAATCATGAAAATAACATTTTACCTATGTATCCATACACTAATAATTGTCCTGTATATGCATATTTTTCCAAGAAGCCTCTAACTCTATCATTCGCATATACTCTCCAACTCTCTTCTAATTGTTCGAGAAGTTCCATCATCTACATTCCACTATCCAGTTATAGTCCAAACATACACAAACATAAACAACTGAGATTTTATTCGGGAATTCATATCAAACTGACCGTTTTGACGTTGATCCCAAGATTCGCAAATTTTGCCGCCATAATTACATCAACGATGAATGGCGTGACGAGTTCTAAAACGATCTCACTATCATCACGGTTGGCTACAAGTCCAAGTACCTGTAGGTGAAGTGCGATACTGAGATTTACACCGGAGGATTAATGAATTAGATGATAATTACCTGAGCAATAATTTGTGTAGTGAAGAGAATGATTACAACAACACTGCAAATTTTTTTTTCTCTGTGATCTTGATATGGCCATCGCCCAATCAGACGACTTACTGTTTTTCCGGTTTTATAATAGGAATGATCGAAGATAGACATCATTCAATGTTGGGGGCGAAAAGGATGTGAGAACTACATGTGAAACATAGTCTGTAGTTTTTTGTATAATTTCCACAGGGATAAAATTTGAACGGTTTCACTATTCTTGATAGACGTGGTGAATGCAATTACTGTGCGAGTGTAGCATGTTACAGGTGATGTGTGATAGACAGACATTTTATCGATTAGGAAGGGGTGAGAATGGATTTCTGTTGATGACAAGTGTTGCTGATATTCTGATGTGGGTTCATTACAGTCACGCATGACAGGGATACTATGAAAAGCTATGAACTGACCAGTATCTTCTGCCGCGCAATACACCATGAGTTAGTTACATCAACAGGGAGCATTGAAGATCTGATAACCCCTAGATTGAAGTTCTCAAGGAGTGTGACCAGCTCGATTCGCGATGGAGATTACGATTAATGAAGTTTGTCGTACGGTTGTGAGACACGATAGCGAGGTCCTAACAATGTTGTGAGAAGTGACAAGAGATTGTGAAAACCTTGTTCATTTCTATTGATATGTTTCAGTTATTCCACATGATACTGAGTATTCGTCATCCTTGATTGGGAACACAGCTACACAAAAGGATGATATTTTCAACAGAATCATAAATTTGCTTATGCACTACATTCCTACTAGTTTGTTTTATTGGTTCAATGACTAATCATCAATGAGTAGCAATGATATTCTGTACATAAACTAACATTCTCATTCTTTTCCAACTATTATGCGATAGTTGCAGTGATTTATGTAGAATCAGGGTGTTGGAGAAAAATTTAAACTGCTTCTTGGCAAGAGTGAAACACTAGTTAACTGCTCAAAGCGACTAACTAATGGATAGTTCACTCATTGGAAATTCGTGATGACAGTAAAGTATGACATCGACGTCTTCACGATCTATAGAAATGAAAACGGATATGTATATGAACTATTGATAGACTGGGTACTCTTCCATTCGTGCTTTTATCACCTACCACCGTGAAATTCATAAGTGTCATAGGAAACATTGTCCCAGCAGTTTGTATACAAGGCTTGCTGGATCGGAGCATCATGAATCCCAAAAGTTTAGCTGTTTTGTCCAGAGCTGCATACCATTCACTATTGTAACTACAATAATTCCAAAAAAATGAGACATGATCACGATTCATAGTTGATATTCTCATTAAAACAACTTACGCAGCATCAAAGATTGTACTACTGTGGTCTAGAATCTTCTGACTGTTCCAACTATAGTAATAAATATGCATAAAATGACCCATGCACAGGACAGCAGATTGTAATGCTTCTAATGGTTGATGGAGATTAGACACAGCCTACAAATAGAAGAACTTACAGAATAATTGACCATAAAATTAAATGGATGGTTTGACGATTCACCTGAACACCAGTGATACTCAAACCCATCACACCCGTGAGCAATATCACAAACATGAGAATGACATGCGCTGATTCCAACGTTTCACAGAACCTTCGTCAATTGAAGTAGAGGCTTGAACTTGCAGGTGCTATGAAAAAGTTCAGCAATTATATTGAAACTTACCAAATAGCATTTTTATGCTTCTCAATGCAATCGATTATTTGTTTAGAATACCGATCCTCATCGGACACTGATCTTTTATTGGATCCCTCATGAAAAATCGCACTACTCAATTGATATCTAGAATCACGACGCTGTTTAATGAACATCCATATAAATGGTGCAGAAATCATATTACTTCACTACTGCGAACATTCCGCATACGTGATGTGCATAAACACTGTAAGTGGCATCTGTTGCTATGATCGATGTAATTGCAATTGATGCTCCAAGAATTTGGTGAATAATGATCGGTGTATAATAAGCTTCTGTGTCGACGAAATATTCAGCTCCGAATATAAAGATGTAGGGTCGAGAATCGTTGAGGGGACGTAGAACATCGAGCACTCTTGGTGTCAGAGTAACTACCAGGTACGTTACCAAAAAAATGTAATACCCAGCTATAAACAGAATAAATTGTGCTCACCAGACAACCGTGAAGTTGAGAGTAAAAAGATTGGATTGAAAACGTACTGACATAAACGAGCGATATTTTCCTTCCAGTCTCGGCGTATTGACGCATTATGATATTTTCTTGTTTCGTGTTGTACAGCCAGTTATTCTTGATGACGCACAATAAATCTTCTATCTGCAAGATACCAGTATTGTCCGTACGATTCCAGGGAGTAATGCCTATATTAATTCATCATATTCCTAAAAATACCTTATCACCATTCAAAACGTATGTACAATATTTGCAGATGTGGATGAGGTGGATGATGAAAATTGGTAGAGAGTTGATGATCGAATCCAAATCATTCCGAACACATATTAGGTTTATAATCTGCGTGAAAGTGGGCCTGCTTTATTTTATGCTTATTGCTTGTTAGTTTAAAACAAGAACGCTGCTTCTACTTCTTGTATTCATTCTTACCTCTGGAATAACCATAGATATATTCACAGAAAATATGAACACCCGTAAAATGTATTTTTCAACACGTCTTTGGTATGGCCAACAACCAAGCACTCGATGAAGATTTTTATTGATATTATAATACGCCGAATCAAAAATATCCATGCTAACTGTACAGCAGTCTACGTAAAACTGCTATGAAAGGTTTTTCATGCGTATCCCGGACTCATCGAAATTATATATTCTTACAGATGTGTACTCCATGGAAGAACTCACCTGCTCTATTATTCTTTGCCCTCTGTCTATCCACAACTTCAAAACCAATCGATCTGTTTTGTTTCTTTATTGCTATATCACCGCACGCATTGTCTTTCGTGAACGAAACGTAACCGGTTGTACTTGTTTATTATTCGTGAAAGCAATCGTGTTTGATGAGAAAGGTACGCAGTACTTTGTGAATCACACAGGAGAATATTTACAAAGTTCTCATCGAATTTTTATGTCGAGTGTTATGATAATCCAGATACCATGCCAACTAACGGTAAGACATACTCGCTCCTACTCACTTTCATTACTCACCAACTTATGATTTATTGCGCAAAGTTTGTTGAATCTACAATTCATTGTTGAGAATGAAGTCGCGAATGATTATTGAACGAGACCCTGATCAGAGAATTCGTGGAAGTAGTTCAGTCTTAATAATGACTAATTCAAGTTTTAATGTGTATCAAAAAAATGTCGGGACCCTATGTAGGAATATCGATGCTGTGATAATCTTTAGAGCAACTACAAAATATGCCGAGATGTTTATTGAAACCAGTCGTTAAAACGCACTGACTTATGGACTGTAAGAAAGAGAAAGTACTGTACCCCTTTTTGATTTATATTGTCAAAACTAGAATTAGTGCAAGAGCATTGATTCTAGAAGGAAACATAGCACGACAAGTGAGAGGCATTGATGATTCACCAAGCGTTTCTCAGTTTGTTTATTGGAAATTCATGATCATCGTGAAGTATGACATCGATGTTTTAACAATCTGTGAATCAGAAACAAAACAGATTATCGATCCATGGATTCTTCAAAACATAGAGGTAGTATTACTCACAACAGTGAAATTCATGAGAGTTAATGGGAATAGTTTCCCAGCGGTTTGAACGCAAGGTTTGTCACTACGAATCATAACCAGAGCTAACAATTTTGCTGTTCTACCCGTAGCTGCGTACCATTTTGCGCCGTAACTATGAAATTCACATTGATTCTTCGTAAGATTCAGCATGTCCAAATTTCATCAATCAGTTTAATGCTCACAAAACTTACGCAGCATCACGTATTTCACTACTGTGATTCAGTATTTTCTGACAATTCCAAGCGTGATAATAAATATGCAGGAAATGTCCCAAACAAAGCGTGGAAAAGCGTAATGCTTGAAGTGGTTGATTGAGATGTGACACAGTCTGCGAAAATATCCGGATTTTCCAAAATTCGAACAAAAATTGCAGACATGTATGATGATTACCTGAACTCCCGTTATACTTAGACTAGTCACGCTCACAATTAACACTGCAGACATCAGTCCAACATGTGCCGATTCCATCTTGTCACTAAATCTTTACTAATTCATGAGAAAAGTGGGGTCTGTGGCACCCCTTGAAATAAAAATTTTGCGAAACATCAACCATTCTACAGACCTTATGGCTTCCTGATGTGTCTCAATACAATTCACAATTCTCTTCAAGTGCTGAATTTCGTTGATTGGTTCGTTGAACTTTGATTCGCTCGAAAATGTCATACTGGCCAATTGATGCCTAGAATTGGAACCATTCTATTGATGTACGTATTTGAAAATTGGTCATATAGAGTACAAAAATATTACCTGACAACTGCAAACAAACCACATGCGTGATGTGCGTAAACGCCGTAAGTAGCATCAGCAGTGGCAATAGATGTCATGAGTATTACGGAAACTGTGTAGTGATGGATACAAATTTGGAAATAATATTCTTCACGGTCAACAGTGTACTCAGTTTCAAGAATGAATATAAACGGACGAGATTCATTTAGAGGATGCAAAGCATCCAGTATCCTCGGCATCATTGGCATTATGATATATAATAACGATGAAAAAAAGTACGCAACTGCGGAGTAGAGATCTCAGTTTTTAAATTGAGAAAAATATATCTCAGATAGAGAACTTACGAACTGTCACAAGAGCTACTGTTCTCCCGGTTTGAGCATATTGGCGTAATATTTTTCGTTCCTCATCTGTGTTGACCGACGACCAACTCTGTTTGATCATATTTAACAGATCTCTCATCTGTGAAAAATCATTGTAAAAATCAGAAGTTGATAGAATTGATGGATGTTACCCTACAAAAAAACCTTATTCCCATTGACGACGTAGGTGATGTACTTCGCAATATGGTTGATGTGTGTGATGAGAATTGGCAGGCAATCAATGATTTTACCTAAATTATGACGGACCTGAATGAGGTTCAGAACCTGCTTGAAATTGAAGATATTTTCGGAAATAATCCAATTGAAATTTTATAACTGATAGAACAAATTCTGAAGGTCTGAACAAACCTCAGGAATTATCAGGGACATGTTCACAAAAAAAATAAAGCATCGTATGGAATATTTTTCCCTACGACTCTGGTATGGCCAGCAACCAAGCCATCGATGAAGATTTTTATTGATTTTGTAATATTTAGAATCAAAGATATCAATGTTCATTATGATGGGGATAAAATGAAACTGACACTTGTGAGCCTTCACTTCGATATTCCCCCCATCGTTATTATTTATTCCTTCAGATGTAATTTGTAGAAAGCAGCATGAGCCGAATATCATTGACTTCTCAGACCGTCTCCATGTTGTCCATACATCAAACGAATTGATTGCTTTTTCTACCCGCGCGCCGGAGCCACGACACATTCTTCAAAGGAAACTTCATGTTTCAGTCTGCGTATTCACATCATTCGTGTATTACATATGAGTCTAAGAAGTCACCGATGAAGTACAATGATAAGTTTTGTTTCTTGTTGTTGAAGAAGTAATCATCAATTCTGTAGTGTAGTCAATACTACAAGATAATTCGAGTGTATCGATGTAGGTGGTGATAAGAGTATCAATCTTTAGAGGTTTTATGCTGGATGTGGAGTTCAATGATGTATCAGGTGATTGGAACTTCTCTGCAGTGTATGGATATCAATAATAAATGACTTAGCCACTTGCAGGTAGTGTATGAATGAATCGCCATTATGTGTGAAAATATTTTCCTCTTAACATTATAATTTTCACATTTCCCTCATTACGAAAATGGGACGTTTCACAATTTAATCTAATAAAGGGTACCAATATTTTTGAATTCATCAATGATGGTGCTATGTCTTACGGATTTTGTGGTAACTAACATGTAATAAAGTTGGATTGTATGGTGGTTACGTTGTGGCTGCAGTTGGTCACTGCTTTAACCACACATGAGATCGAAATATACCGGCTGCGAATTGATTTCCTTATCGTAAGAACCAGTTTGCCGTTGATAAAAAACCATTCGCATTTTTCGTGTATACTGTGATATCGACAACGGTAATTCGAAGGAGAATTGATTTGAAGATTCTCATGAATGAAAAACCTCACTCATTTCTTATATTAACATGTTTCATTGTTTATGTCTTGAATTATGTTTCATATAATTCACAAATTCTATGCATCGAATCATTCTTTCCACCACGGAATGGCGAGAGGACAAAACACCTGGGCAATTCGCTGTCCCAATCAAATGATGTATCTGAAAATAATTAGTATTAAACATTCAATTGTACAGAAGAAAAGAATTATATTCTTGAACTGAAGTTCAACACTGTTCTATCAACGTACTTTGAAAAGAATGTAAATGGTCGATGCCATGGAACTACTCTCAATTATTTTTCTTTCACGATCAGTTTCAATTTCACGATAACTGATGAAAAGAATATTAATTCAATTGCAATGTTCACTGAAATGAAGACATAGTAGACTCATTGGCATACCGCCGTATACTCGTCAAGATTTTTTCATTCGAAGAATAAACAGACTTCATCCACTTGAGATTTTCATACATATTAATATCGTTTCTGCGACGACAATATTTCCTCCATGCTGATTGTATTATCGTTGCTTTGTTATTGTAATATCGCTTTAATACGATTGCCACTCGATTATAGTAATAGTTGAATAGTGTACACCTGGTGCAGTAACCTCGCCAAGTGCACTGAATAATTGTCGCTTTTTTCTTTAGATTTCGCATATAGTTCCGCGTAATTATGCCACGGAACCACGCCTTGTATAATGAAAATACAACAAAGAACATTTAAATTTTATCAGATGCAATTTATTTCATACGTAATAATTCCAACCACTACATTTTGGTTTTGTGTCTCTACAAGAATATTTTTCTTTATCCCTATAACGTGCAAGTCTTTGCGTCTTTATGAGAGTTGATGATAAAAAATTCAGTGCAATAGGTTATCGAATGACTACATGGCTCTTCATGTTGAATTATTGCAATGCAAAAATATTTTTTGACACAATTGTGTCCGTGTTTGGATTATCAATACATTTTCAACGTTTCAATTTGTTGAACTATTACCTGAATCTTTCGCGCAGCCTCGGATCGTTTTTGCGAATGTAATTCCACTCCCGACAATATTAATGCAATTTCATCATGAAATTCTGTTTGGGTCATGATATATTCTGATACTGACGCCATTAGCCGGAAAAACAAACACTTAAATTTTATTGGATGTTATGATTGATGTAAAACATCAAGCCACGGAATTAAATGTGTCATATCATTTGTATATAAACGAGAATGCTAAATGCTAGACCTGACAGGAGCATCAAAACTGCAGCAAACACTGCTAAGCAGATGCTTTTTTTTTTCTTCGACAATCTCGATGGTAACCGAAAATCCTTACGTACCTACAATTTGAATTGATAATCATAATCAATTGAAAATAATGACATCAGCCTTATTCATCTACAGGTTATGAAATTTTTTTACCTTTATTTCCAGTGTTTGCGTTCTGCGAACGAGCTCATCGAGTTTTTCACCCCTGTCCACGAGCTCCTGTACAGAGTCGAGTAAAATTTTTCGCACTTCAGCATGTTCACTATTCACTGTGGTCAAAGTCGCAGAGCGTTTTTGGTTTTGTTCTTGCTGGAATTCCAAGAAATACATGAACATGTGAAGCTCTGATGATTCATTCATACAACTCTTAAAACCAATGCAATACCATCATTATTCCAAGTGGTTCTGAAAGATTTAGGCCCGTTAAGTGTTTAATATCATGCGATAAATCCATCAGAATCGGCAATTCACGATAAACACTTCGAACACGTTCTAGAAATTCCTGGGCGCAACCTGAGATTGATGTTGCTTCAACTGGTGATCCTTCATTCCGAGTTACACATGCATAGTGCAGTTCACTATTAAGTAAATGGACAGTATATCTGCAACGAAATTAAATACTCATTCAGAACACGAGGAAACATTATTTTTACAATCAATTATTGTCACCAAAATTCAAACTGATTATACCGATCACGGGTGACACTGATTTTTTCCACGTCCAATGATGTTAAGTCCATCATTGTAGCAATTATCACATTTAAATAGGATGGAGATTCATCTGATGGATGACAAGCGACTATTTGGGTGCCGGCTGTATCCCGATAGACCACTACCCCATAGAAAATTTCGGTTTCCATTTCAACAAGAAGAATTTTCAATGTTTTCAACAAGTATCCAAGTCCATATGAGCGCGTTGATCCGCAGTTTAGTGATCAACAACGACTAACCGTTCGTTCGACATATTTGTAAAACAACGAATACTTTCATCTCTCCCATTTCGGATAATATCAATGTCAATAATTAGAAGACAAAAATAAATAAAAATTGATAAGAATGTATGATTATAACACTTTGCATATTCCATTCATTCATTGAGAACATGATTGATACAAAATGCACAACAGAACTCATTGTTGTAATATTTCAACTTGCTATAATCATTAAAAAAATTTTTTTACTATGTTTGTTCAATCAATTATTGATAATGCTGTAAGAATGTTCAATATCTGGAGGAACTTCGTCGCTTAGTGATGTACGTGCGAGTGTGAGATGCGCACACAGATGACAATACTATACATTTAGATAACAAACCGGCAGAAGTAAGAGAGTGGTGACGTGGTAGAAAGCAAACTACATTATATTATACTGCATCATATGAACGACTGTTAGTTGAATTAGAGCTGCGTTGGTGATCTCTTATTATAAACTCGTACGTTATCATTTCTGTCACATCAACATTCATACATCATATTTTGACTTGATGGTTTAGTTGAAATTTTCATTGTTGTGCAGCTGTAAACTTTAGGTTATATATAAATTACGTGTATGAATTTGACTATTATTCTATCAATTAACTATTGGGAATAGAATTTATATATTTCTCATGAGTTCTACGAATTTTCACTAATAGTTCTTGATGTGTTCGGTCTATTTGGTCATCAGTTTTTTATTCAAATGTTGGTCAGATTTTTCTTACAGATTATTATTTTCAGACAGGATGGCACGTTACAAGTTGACCTACTTTAATGTAATGGGTTTGGGAGAACCCATTCGATTTCTCTTGAGCTATGGCGGACATAAATTTGAGGATATTCGAGTTGAACGCGAAATTGAATGGCCAAAAATGAAACCGAGTAGGTGACCATGATTGGATTCTTTCATTGATGACATTCATTCTGGTGAGTTATGATTGAATCCAAACTATTTTCATCTGCAGATACACCGTTTGGTCAAATGCCGATTCTAGAGATTGATGGCAAACCATTCGCTCAGACATTGCCGATCTGTCATTATCTGGCCAAGCAAATGAACTTGATCGGTTCCACAGAGTTGGATGCTCTGCAAATTGATGCTATTGCTGCTGCACTTGCAGACTTGAGAAAACGTGAATGAATACCACAGCGTCTCTATTTCTATCCCAATTGAAATGTAAACTGAATATAATCTCCAGTTTCATAAAAAATGTAATTACAGATGTTGCTTTGTTCTATCGTGAACCAAATGCTGAGCTCAGTGCGAAGATGAAGGATCAAACTGTCAAGACAACTGTACCATTTTTTATGGACAAATTTGAAGAACTGGCAAGAAAAAACGATGGATTTCTGCACGGTGGACAAGTAAATGATCATTAAAATTGTTTCAACGTTTCAATCGGATGAAAGAAGTATGAATTAGAGATGTTATTTATTGGAAGAGTAACTGACATTTTATTACAGTTGAGTTATGCTGATTTGTTTTTCACTGCAATATATGATTCATTGGAAAATGCCTGCTCAATTGACATCACAGAAAATCGGCCGACGTTGAAAGCATTGAGGGAACGCGTGCGCAATATCCCAAGAATTCAAGCATGGATTGAGAAACGACCTAAATTGGAATTTTAATTCCATCGTGGTAAATATGAACGAATTAACCAGAGGATTACCAATGAATGGCAATCCGGAATTGCAAAAGTAGATGTAGATACTCCAGAAATACGCAGTGAATGGACTCGTGCAGACTTCAAATACACTTCATACTGAATCATATTGTTAGATAATATTTTGCAATTTTTTATATACGAACCTGTCATCACCCAATAAAAGCGAACCATAACGAAATCATTTTTTTCTCCCTTTTATCACCACATGACAAATATATCCTATCAGAAATCAGAATAAACTTTATCATTACAATACCCACTGACCGACCATTATCACCTCAAATCATTACAAATCAAAAAATCAACCCAACAATAGAACTTTTTCTTATCAACAATTGAACATACGTTCAGTGGCGCTCTCTATACTATCACCCTTCACAATTTAACACAAATAGAATTTACCAATTTCAAATAATGGCGCGCATTCCGAAAGCACAACGCCAACTGGTGATGAAAAATATCATCTCGTGTGACCTCGAATGATGCGTTGCGCGATGAAAGATGCGCACACAACACAGTGGTGGCGGAACGTCTACCGTCAGTGCTCGCTGTGCGGAGCAGAACAGACATCTTGTAGTAGAATTTAGCGGCGTGGTCGACCGTGGGTGTCGAGTCGCGGTGCGTCGTGGTGGTTACGGTGGTGTCGTGGTCGTGAGAGCACCGTGTGCGCCTATCGTAACACTGCGCTCGGTAGGCTCGAAAGCCATCCGCATCAAATACGAAAAAATAATTCAAAAAATAAAAAATACATACATCTATATATATATCCATATATATTCATATACGTATGCACATATATACATAGATTCATATGTATATATATGTGTGTGTATAAATATCCTTCTATACACACGCATATATATATACATATAA